>VNJS01009903.1:0-38574 GCA_008042575.1 Drosophila watanabei | reverse complement strand
TTTTCGTTATTGTTTAATCAAGTCAAAAACTCGAGTTCGATTTGTTAGTTTTTCGGTTTTCGGTTTTCGATTCCGATTCCGATTCGCGACTCTGCGGTTTGTTATGTTTTGTTGTTGCGAACCCAACAAAATGCGATGCGAAACTGGCCGACAATTCCGATATATTTCTCAGTCGCTGTCGCTGTCGCTGCTGCTACTGCCTGCGTCTCTGCCTCGGCCACTGCCAGCCGAAGCAGAGCATTGGCTTTTCTTATTGGAACAAATATGCTCTGGAGACTCTGGAGACCGGCCAGTTTTGAGCAGTTCCATGGGGCGAGGTGACACGGGGGGCCCACCACTTGAGGCTAATAACAAGAAGAAGAAGCAGGGGAAGACGAGTGCAAAGAGGAAGAAACTGGCAAAGAGGAAGAACTTAAAACAACAACAACAAGCGCAATGAGAGCGAGTTGATTGCAACAGGAGCTTCGAGCAGCGACGCTAACCGCGCTGCCCACTGCCAAGAAAGATATATAAAAGAGAAAAAGCCTTATGCTCTTTCCAGTTTTATGCGGAAGCACAAACAGCAAAAGAGCGAAAAATAACGGTCTATGTTGAAAATAGCATGCTATAATTTCGCTTTCTCATAGTTACTCTTTGACTTAAAATTTTGTGAGAGAAGTGCATGTAATTTCGGGGGTTGCTTTTTCGGTTGACCAGTAAACATTTTTGGTGTTGAATTTGAGTAAATAGAGTGACCATTAAATTTCAATTTAAAAGTATTTAGCTCCGTTAACATTTTTTAAAAATTGCCATAACTGTAATAAGTAAAAAAATATTTTTTAAATTTTAAATTAATAATAAAGTTTTAAGCTTTTTTCGCTACTAGAAAAAAAGTTCAAGCTGGTCACACAACTTAGCTTGCTCTCTTTGGGGGTGGATTGCACCCCTTTGGTCCATCTCCTAATTAGACCCCTCTCTCATGCGATAAAACAGAACAACAGGTTTGAGTTGGACAACGCCGCAGATGTTGCATGAACCGAGCAACATGTTGCAGAATGGCCAGAGTGAGTCAAGCAGTTTGGCATTGACTTTGTTTTCCTTCATTTATTTTATTTTGGTGGCAGGATCCTTCAGGCGGCTGTGGAGATCATCATTACCCACATGCCGCTGATTACTCACGCGATGTCCACGATGCGCACACGCGATCCCATCGGGGCTATGGGATTATGGATAATGCCAACAACAATGGCACCTTCTGCGATCGGGGGGCTCGGTAATCGGTTAGCCGATGTGTGTGTGTTGTACACATTGTGATATATTGACAGCATTAATGCTGCGATAGTCGCGCTTCATTAATCATAGATCCTTACGCTCTCGGGCTGCCTATTAATTTGGACGCCAGGAGAGAACAAAACAGCTTCTCGTTGGGCCATCTCTTAATGGTGTGAACAGTGGGAGGGGTAAACAAATTGCAAAATAGGGGGCACTGAGAGAAATCGGGATTAACAGTAAGTTGTTAAAAAGAAAATAATAATAAAATAAAGACACTTATAGTTTTTCCAATCGTTGTGATTTGGCTAAACTGATAAGTTAAGGTAAAACTTTATAAACAAATTTTAATTAAATCTGTATAGTCTTTTACTTTAACTTAATAAACTTGTAGAAGACGGTTTCTCAGTGCGTAATGTATCATCAATCCAGAGAGAGGGAGAGATCCCACCCGCTCTAGACAAAAGACAAAAGGCGAACACAGAGCAAAAAGAAGTCTCCGAAGGACAACGGTTCAAAGCGAACGGCGAAAACAGCATCGTAAAAAAAAGTTACACGCCTGCGCAGCGGGTGGCGCTCAGTTGTAATAAAAACACACGCTAAAGGGAGGCTGCAGAGAGAGAGAGAAAGAGAGGACAAGGGCCAGGGAGCGATAGCACACACTCCCATATCGAAGCTTTCGATCAAATGGCCTATCAGATGGCGGAGATGCCCTACGTTCGTGCGAGTGTGTGTGCGTTGAAAAATTCATTTTAATAAGCGCCCGTAAAATCAAGCGCGCAATATCTGAGCAATAAATAAATGACAATTATGAATTGTTCCCCCCCACCGAAGAGGTAACCCTTTTTCCCAGAGAGAGAGAATCGGTGGAGCAGGCGCCCGCCGAGCGCTATGTGGAATTTAATTCCGGCGCTCACTGTGCGGGGCTGTCATCGTGCCAGGGCATTAATTCCTTGTTTATCGCACCTTGTTAAAAACCTATATGCCGAAGGTAAGCGGCGATGGAGATGAGATGAGATGAGATGGCGACGGAGATGAGATGCCAAAGGAATTCCAAAGATACCTTTTTGGCATAACAAGGGATAAAGAGAAGAGAGAAGAAAGAGAGAAAGGGAGCTTTGAACAGGAAATAGAAGGAATTATCACAGTGATAATATAATAAAGCAAACAGGAGACTAATTGGGATTTTATTAGGTTTGTGAGAAAGTCTTTAAATAACTTATAATAGAAAATTTTAAGAAAAATTAGTTATTTCAAATTATTATTATTAATATGTAAAAATTTTAATATCTTCCTGCCCGAAATGTGTTTATTAGGAAAGTTAAAGTAGATTAAAATAGGAAATGTTCGGTAAAAAACTCTTATTTATTATAAAATTTATTCATAAAATTCCGCCACAATAAAATATATTTCACAACCCTCAACTCATAATTGCAATCACCTTTATTTACTTATACAAATAATACAATTTCTATAAATCAATTATTATTTATTTTTAAACTACAATTCCACCTTTGTTATGAATTTACTGCGGTAGCTAAAAATAGATAATATTTACGATCCGAACGAGCATGATATATCATATTTAAATAGTCGTTTGGGTTTGGTTTTATGGCCACAGATACTTCGCCACCGATAACAATGGCATTTCATTTCGTTTCCTCACCTTTCTTTCTCTTCTTCTTCTCTTTTTATACGTTTCGTAATCATAAAATCCAGAGACATATATCTGATCTGTAGTATATTTCTGGGGAATTTACTCGTATCTTATCTAGCAAATTGCTTATTAATTTAAGGAAAAACCAGATTTTTTGCCTCTTACTCACGCACTTTGGGCTCAACTTTGTACCCAAAATCCGGCACCAAAATAAATAGAAATACGATTATTAATACAAAAATGTAAAAATAAAAATATAGGAGGGGGTAAAAATATGCGCAGAGCAATGATACTTATCATGGGACAGCGTACAAAACGCCTTTGCTTATTTATTTGCCCAACAAATTCCGCGGGCTACTCCAATCTTTTTTTTAAACATTATATTTAGCTTTTTTTTTGCAATTGCGCGTACCAAAAATGTCAACGTCAAAACAAAAATAAAATAAAAAAAAACAAAAACTTGGATTAAGTTGGGAGCAAGATCACGAACTAGTACGGGTTAACCCAAAATACTCTAACGGGAAAGGAGTATGTGTGCTATAAGGTGGGGTTTAGGAAGGATAAAAATGAACAAGTAACTTTTAAGGTATTTCATATTTTATACATTAAATTAATTCATATATTTATATATTAGATTTTTAAAATTTCTATTTGTATTTTATAATTATATATATTTTTTTTTATATATCTCCTCTATCTTGAATTTATTTAAGGTTTTAAATAGTGTATTTCTGACCATAGTCTTCAAGCTTTGCCTCATGTTTTTGTCAAATTCCATGCGTATTTAATTTTTTTGTTTTTTTACATTTTTTCCCCCCAGTATTTTCATATTTTTCTGTACAAGTTTATAGCGTTGCCTGTTGATTTATGCAAATTATTAAACGTTTTCTAATAACTCATTATGCCGCGTAAACAACGCGCCGCATGACTTGACAGTCCTCGCAGATACCGCGGCAGAAAGAGACGCACTGTGAAGTGCACAGAAAGAAAATGGAATGGGATTTACAAGAATCTTTGTTTATATATTTTAGGGATTAAATAAATAAAATTAATAAAGAATTCCAAATACTTTGGCAGTATTTACTTATTTTAAAAAGCTTTGAAAAGTGAAAAGAAATGATTTCCTAAAATAATAAATTATTTATTTATTAATAAATAAAAATACATGTCAAAATGAACAAGATTTGAAGGCTACTGATTTTTTAAAATATCCCTTTAAAATAATACCCGTAAAATATAAAATTTGATTTAATTTCATTTAATTTTTTTAATTTAATCGAGGACCTTCCCATAACCGTGGCCTCAGGCAGACTTTCTTTTAATGAATTTGATTTAATAAATACTTAAACTTAACTAAAATTATATTGCTTAAATATTGTTAGTTTTGAAAATGTTAAGGAAATAATTAAATAAATTTATTATATAACTTTTTCTCTTTATAAAAATTACAAATTTCCCTAACCATTTAAAAGGGTAAATGTTATTCAAAAATTTAAATGATAAGCCTTTCCCGAAAAATTAATATAAAGTAAAAGGAATTAACTACAATTCAATATATTTTTATAAAACATAGTTCAGCTTAAATTGATTAATAATTTATGACAAATAACTCCCCAAAATTATCAAATTGAATACATTTTAAACCTAATTTTTCTTGCTGTGCTTCCCCTTTAACCAGAGCCAGAGTTCCATTTAATGAATTCCATTATATGAACACTTAAACTCAACTAAAATTAAAGATATAGATTAAGTATTTTAAGTCTTAAAAGTGTATATTTTCATAAGGAACTATTTAAAATTATGTTAAATACCAATTACCCTTAGTTTTCGCATCGATTTGAAGGGGAACACTTGTTCAACATTATAAATCAATAAACTTTTCCTGCATATTAATATAAACTGATAAATTTTAACTAGGACTTAATATATTTTTTTAAATTATAATTATCATTTATAAAATTTAACAAAAAACCCTCTTAATGTTAAAATGGAAACCATTTTAATCCCAATTTTTCTTGCTGTGCTTCCCCTTTAACCAGAGCCAGAGTTCCATTTCCATTACACCTTCAATTGGCCGTCATTGGTGGACTGGGTGGGGGCCGCCGCCTGTAACTACTGTTGCGTCTTTTTAGTGGAAACTTTTTTGTTTTTCTGACGGTCGCCGTTGTTGTTTTTCCGCTGTTAGCTGTCAATTTTCGCATCTGTCTACCGGCTGAGTGGCAAAGTTTCATAGCGCTTAGCTAGATGTCAACTTTTATTTTTTCAATCTTTTTTTTTCAATCTTTTTTTTGTATCTTGACGTGCAAATATGTTTCTATCCGTTTTTGCCTGGTAATTAGGTAAATATTTTCCAAACCGGAGGTCTTCTCTCCACCATTTGCATAGATTTCAGAGTGTCGAAGCCTATTGGGTTTTCTTGACCCAACATTGGTTTCGTTGGCTTTTACTTTTTATGTTTAAACTTTGAGCTCCGGCGGGGTCAATGGAGGTTGCCGCAGGATGGGAAAGTGACTGCACTGCGATCTCTGCGAATCCATAAAAAAGTAGTTGAAGACTTTAAAAGTGCGTTACAAAACCCGCAAAGAGAGTCGTTAGAAAATTCCGCATGCCAATGCGAAAAAGTTCCGTAATTTTTGTGGGAACTTGGACAGTAACTAAATGGAGATAGTTAAGGCTTTCTCACATATTGCATTTGCATTTGCTATTCGATAACTGAACAAATCTTACTCCACTCGTTGGCAGGGAAAAAATAGTTTGAGTTGTTTAACGGGATTTTGTAATACTGAAAGGGTTTTCATATATTTTAAAACAATGTTTTAGGAGTGCAAATTTCTTAAAATTAATAGTTTCTTGGAGTTTAGAGGTAGAGGTTTTAACTGTATTTTTAAAGACCTTAAAAGTTCCCGGAAAATTATGAAAGCAATGGTTTTTAGCAACATATGAAATCCTGCTTTAAAATGAATAATTAAATACTGCTATTTATGTTTCTTACAATTTATTTAATATTTTTTATTTGAGCTTCACTTTATGCCTTACATTTTAGATACCAAAATCGAATTGCAATTATTTTGCTATTTAATTTCAATTTAATTTAACAACAAACAACTTTCAGCTATTTATTTAAAATCTTTATAGTTACTTTACACCTTTATTTATTTATCAAAATTAATTAAAAATCAGTAAATCCTTTAATAAAATTTATCTTAAACTATTAAAACATAAGCTCATTTCCTGACCTACTGAACAATGGGAGCAGCAGCACACACATAACCTGGCCAAAGACAAAAAACCTGGTAACAACTCACCTGAGCTAACCCCCAGGTAACACCACACACATAACAAAGTCATAACAACAAGTGAGTCGAGAATCACAAGTCAACTGATTTGACCAACATGAAGCTGCAGGTGGAGCTGCCGCCAGGTAAAAGATTCTGGCCGAGTTGCAGTTGCAGAGATGAAGAGATGCAAATGCAGACACATTGGTGGGGCGCAAACTATTTGCATTTGCATTTTAGCACTTCAACAAGGTCCGAAGCCAGGTAACAGGTAACAGGTAACATTTGTGGGACTGCCAAGGGGGGTGGCTAGGTGGCTCTGTGGCTGTTTGCACTGATTGCGCATGCAGAGTCACAGATTCGTCGACAGACTCCTCAGACCTTGTCTGCTGTTTTGCTTTTGGGAAAATGGGAAAAAATCGCGGGAAAGTGGGACTGCCAACAATCGACGCTGGGCTTTCCATATAGCTTAATTCTTGGCCACGCCCACGACGAAACAAATGCGAATGCAAATGCAGAGGGAGAAATGTGGGAAAATTATTAATTAAAAGATAATTTTTTTGGGAGATAAAAAGTCTATGGAACATGCTATTTAAAACTGTAAATAGTTTGTATACTGTTTAATTTTATAAAAATTATTTTAATTAAATATTTTTTATATTTCTGGAATTTTTAAATATTTTTTCAAGCGGTTATAACCTTTGTTTGTGGCTTTATCACGCATCTTAGCACAAAAGATACATTTTTAGGAAGCTAAAGAGTTCAAAAGCCCACAAAAGATACTTTTATAAGAAGGTAGAAAATTCAAAGAATACATTTTTTAAATCAAATAAAAAGCATACATATTAAGGAACACAAAAAAATTTATATAAATATGGTTTTATATTCTGAAAATTTTAAAAATTTTGCAAGCTTTTTCTTACCTTTGTTTGTGACTTTATAGCGTATCTAAATACGAAAGATACATTTTTAACAAGCGAAAAAGTTCAATAGACCACAAAACATACTTTTATAAAAAGGTGAAAAATTTTAAGAATAAATCAAATTGAAAGTTTACATATTAAGGAACACAAAAAAAAAAAATATAAAAAATATGGTTTTATATTTCTGAAAACTTTTAAATATTTTTGCAAGGTTTTCTTACTTTTGTTTGTGGCTTTAGTGCGTATCTTAGGACAAAAGATATAATTTTAACAGCGTAAAAGTTCAAAAGCCCACAAAAGATACTTTTTTAAGAAGGTTAAAAATCCCAAGAATACATTTTTAAATAAAAAAAAAGTTTGCTTATTAAGAGAACAATTAAATAATATTTACTACATTTATTTTTTATGGTTCTAGCTTCCTGGAACTTTTACCTCTGTGTAGATTTCACTCACCTGCTTCCAGCCTGTGTGGGTTGCTTAAGCGCGTATCTAATTACAAGCAAAGGTACAAAAAAATGCCACAAAAAAAGTAAAAAAAAAAGAACAGCAACCAGGATAGTATAGAGATATAAGCAAAGTCAGGCGCTGATTTCAAAGATAAATTGCCGACGACAACGACGATGACTTGGGGGGACTTGCACTTGGACTTGGACTGCCTGCCACATCAGTGATGAATGCGTTTTGTAGTTTTTCTTATATTTTTCTTATTTTTTTCTTATATTTATGCGCTGCTGCGTCGACGCCGACGCTAGTGAAAATAAACAACAGTTTATTGGCATTGCCAGCGACTCCAAGACTCGCCTCCTAGCCTCAGTTCTAGACCCCTTTTTTTGCGCTCCACTGGAGTCGGAGTATTTTCATTGTTTAACCAACATTTTGCAAAGGGAAAAAGGTGTCGGCTTCGAATTTTATTTTTTTGTTAGCGGAATTTTTATGAGGAAGCGATTTTTATAGCCCCAACTCCTTGACTCTTCGCCGTGACTCCTCCAGAGATGAGTGACAGCCAAAGACGGCGCTCTGGACCTTAGGAAATGGGCGACATTTGATTTATGTTACAGTTTGACCAACGCATTTTGTTGGAGATTTTTTTCTTCTTAATTTAAGTACATTTCTGAGAGCTGTTTGAGATTTTTTTCTAAATTTTAGTACATTTTTTAGGTTTTTATTTTTCAAAAAAGAAGATAAAGTATGTTTAGAGGTTCTAAGAGAGTCGTGAAAGTGAACAAAGAAATCTGAGAGTTTCTACAATAAAATTCAAATAAAATTCTACAAAGGTGCGAAAAATACCCAAGAAAATTCCAACAAATGTCAAACTAAAAAATATATATAAAACATATAAAAAACATATATAAAAACTTGAAATTTATATATATTTTTTACAATAATATTGCGAAATAGAGTCGTGAAAGTGAACAAAGAAGTCTGAGAGTTTCTACAATAAAATTCGAATAAATTTGTACAAAGGTGCGAAAAATATCCAAGAAAAATCCAAAAAAAATTTAAATTACAAAAACAAATATTAAACAAAAATAACATATATAAAAACTTTAAATTCATATATATTTTTTACAATAATATTGTGAAATAGAGTCGTGAAAGTGAACAAAGAAGTCTGAGAGTTACTACAGAAAAAATTTAAATAAATTTGTGTTAGAGAGCGAGAAATATTTAAACAAAATTCCAACAAATTTTAAACTAAAAAAATAAATATAAGACATATAAAAAACATATATAAAAACTTAAAACTCATATATATTTTTTACAATAATATTGTGAAATAGAGTCGTGAAAGTGAACAAAGACGTCTCAGAGTTTCTACAATAAAATTCGAATAAATTTGTGTAAGAGTAAGAAAAATACCAAAGAAAAATTCCCAAAAATTTTAACTAAAAAAACAGATATAAAACATTAAAAAAACATGTATAAAAACATAAAATTCATACATATTTTTTACAAAAAAATTGTGAAAACAGAGACTTAATTTCAAGTTCTTTTCTAGTTTCAAAACCTTATTTTTTAATTTCCTTTAATAAATTCCACAAATATAAATATTTATAAGCCTTCACAGACAAATATCCTTTGATGTTGTCCTTGTATGAAGTGAATCCTCGGCTTAAGCTCCACTTAAGCTTCTTCTCATTCAACCATCGAAAGCCTGAAGCTAAAGACAACAGAATCGAAGGCAACTTCCTCACATAATTCATCAAGAACAGAAGCAGCACCTTGGGGAATGTGAATATTGAAACAAAAAATTAAAATCTACACTTGACCTCAGCAGCCGATAAGTCTTTCTGTCCGTTTGTCCGTCTCTCTGTCCGTCTCTCTGTCCGGCTGGAGCAATGCTCAAGTGGCTTTTTACATGGGACTGCAATGGGAACTGAGAATTGAACTGGACTGGCTATCGGAGTCTCTTGGAATGGGTTTCGTTAAGTAAACATGCCACGCTACGACGCGTTCCTAAAAACCTGGTCGGATCGTATGTATATATATATATAATGTAGTATGTGTGTGTGTGTGGACCCATTTCCATTCCCATTCCTTTGGAGGCAGCTCATTACGATCTTCATCATCATCATCTCGGACCTCATCGTGGCTGGTCATCAGCATCGACAGATTGTGTCGGCTTCGCTTTGCATCTTTTGTTCATTTTAGTTTAAATATTGCCTGCCTCCACTTTCTCTCTCTCTCTCTCTCTCTTGGCCAGCTCCCTAAATGTCCAGCTCGTAGTTCTGGAGAAGGAGAGTCGCAGCAGCTGCCAATAGTGCATAGCATTTCATGCACTTTTCATCTTTTTCAATCAATGTGCCCGGTGTGCACACCACTCCACTCCACACACACACAGGCAGGGAGCAAAGGGAGAGAGCTTGGAGAGCTTGGAGAGCCTGGGAGCAGGAGTCGAAGTCGGAGTGGGTCTCCAGCCGGACAGCGGAGTCAGCCACCGAAGGAGCTGCTGGTTTCCTTTATGCGATAAACAGAGTATTTCGACTTTCGAGGGCGCTAGTTGGGGGTTACCTTTAATACACTTGGGAAAAATGATGAATAACTATTAAAAAATATTTTTAAAAATAATATATAATAAAATACTTAGGGGAAATACATTTTTAATTTTTTTTAAAGAAAAAATATTTAGAAAAATAATATATAATAAAATACTTAAGGAAAATATATTTTTAAATTTTTAAAAGATTTATTAGGTCAAGTTTTTAATTTGGGAAGCTTTCTTATTATATTCTATTAAATTACATTCCGTTGAAATTAAGTGTTTTTAATGTTTTTAAAAAAATAATAACAAGCATAACTAACATAACCATAATTTACACTGATAAAAAATTCAAGACTTTTAGTAATTTTTCAAGACTTTTGGTTACGAAAGTTGCGCAAGAATATTTTGGTCTTCTTTTGATATTTTTTATTCTTTTTTTTAAGTTGTTTTGGTTTTAAATTAAGCTTAAAAATTTAATTCCAGAATTTTAAGTCATATATTAAGATTTTTGGTCTTATATTAAGATATAAATTTATTTATCAGTGTAGGGATATGATTTATAAATTTATAAATTGTTTTAGAAAATACTAAACTACTAAAAGTTATTATTTAAAATAAGTTAATAAATTTCTTCCAGTACCCCTTATGATTTCCCATTTAAGCCTTCTGTGTGTATTTTTTACTGAACTGACTCCCTATTTCCTACCGTTTATTTTAGTTGCTTAATTTATTTTTGTTAAATGTCTCCCAAGTGCCTCTAAATTAATCTCAAAGTTAATTGCTTTTCATATTGTTTCTTTTTTTTTTTTGCCTACCTTTTAGTGGCTATAAATATCTTTTTTGCACTATTTTTAGATGAAGTTGTTAGTTAGAGCGAAACTATTTTATTTACGAGTCTTGCGAGTGTGCCACATGGGGAATATTAACTCTACGATCACATCATCTGCGACTAGCTTTAACCTCTTTAACCAAAACCCAAAAATAACTGCTGTCCTCTTAGGCCAATTTATGCGCAAGTGTTTTTTGTGCTTCGGCGGAAATGCTAAGCTAAATTTACTGACCAACAAAAAAAAGAGAACAAAAAAAAGAAATCCCCCAGCGCTATGGTTAAAAGTGAGGCAAGACCCAGTCCCCAGTCCCCAAGTATCTCGTATCCCCAAGATCGCCACAGTCCAGAGCGATCCGTCGATCGCGGCGCGCGCACGATAACAAGATTAGAAAATAAGATTTATCTCATAGATTGATAGATTCGATTACACGCAGCGTAGCGGCGACTGCGACGGCGTCTTGGACTCCAACTTGGACGGGGACTTGGTCTTGGTCTTGGACTTAAGGCAGCTTCATCGGCGACTGGGCGGGCGTGTAATTACAACAAAAGCAACAGCCGAACGAACAGCTAACAGCGAGCAGAGCGAGCAAGAACAAAACGAGCTGAGCCACCACGGGACCACGGACGTTGCACAGTGGGATGAGTAAGGGAAAAATTGGAGGAAATATTTGTTACAATGTAAGCAGTACTAAGAGAAGAAAAAGAAAGAAAGGAAGATAGTAACGATTAAATTGAAATTTGATATAATGGAACTCTTATAAATCAAAACAAAGAAAAAATACGACTATGCAATGGTAAATTTACATTTTGACCTTAGACATTGTGCTTACAGTTCTAAATTCTTTTGCTGGATGTTGTTGGTGTTTTAAAGCAGTTGAAAAAAATACATTAATCTCTTAAAATTCTATTATAAATATTTTTTCATATTTATTAGAAATTTCGGATATAAATTAATAAATAATTAAAATGAAAGCTATTGACAGATAACTATTTTTCCACTTCTTATAACTTTGTAAGGTAATATAGTTATGTTTAGAGGCTTGCAAAGCAGTGAAAAAGTCATTTTCGACCATATAAATCATATATATTTTTAATTTGAATTAACAGCAGAGTCTTTTAAGCTATTTAGACTAGAAAAATAATTTACCAATATTTTTACAACAATTTCTAAGGGGTTTAATTGTTAAAAATGTCAAAAAAAATTTAATTTTATAAATTTGCAAATTCAGTATGAAATTAGTTAACCAAACAAAAATTAGCATAGAGTTTTCCGATTTGAAATCAATGCATTTTCAGCTTAGTTATCGAAAAATCAAGATAATTTATTAATGTACGTGAGTCAGTGTGACCACAGTTTTTAAGACTTTGTGTGAGTTTTTAATCACTTTAAAAAATTCCATAATTTATAAAAATCCTAAAATGATCATTCATTAATAATTAATTAATTAATAATCTATAATAAATTAAAATTTAACTATTTTTTCTTAGTAAAAAATTTATTTTATAGACTTCTTAATCACACTCGCACCACGGTACCATCTCGGACTCCGTTCAAACTCTTTTTCTCCCTGGCGTTTTAATGGACTTTTAACTGGTTTTTGGAGCCTGCCTGAGCCTGAGTCAGAAGCCTGGCTACAGCCTGAGCCCCAGCTCCAGCTCCATAGGCAGACTCCAACTTCGATACAGCTGCACCTGCAACAACTGCGGGGCTGGTTCCGAGATCTGGGATCTGGGATCTGGGATCTCGCCTCTCGCCGGGCGTTGCATATTTACTAATTTAATAATTCAAAAGCATTTAAATTCCTAATCATATCCAGCAAAGCGGCCGCCGCCGCCTGCGTCTGGATTAGCCGACCCAAGTCCGGCTTTATCCTCCGCATCCTCCAGCTTCATCCTCATCCTCGAACCGAAACTCATCCTCCAGCAATGCGAAATGAATCGCCGGGGCGCAATTTGTGAAAATTTCTCACCATTTTCATGGGCACTCTCTCAAGGTGTGCGGTGTGTGGGGTGTGTTAGATTTCCACTTTACTGTCTATGCAATTTGTTGGCTAACTAGATGGCTATCTTGGCCCCGGTGCTGCTTGTTCTTGGCCCGATCGGAACCGACTTTCCTGGAGAAGAATCTCTGTGGTTCTTTCGGGCCATTACTACCTGTATTTTATGCATCGCATGGCGTTAGTGTTTTGCGTCTTATTAGACTCTAATTGCACTGATAGTTGGCTGCACTTCGGGTTCGGTTTTTATTTTTTACTTTTTTGTGGCAATGAATGGGAATTTTCGGTTATGAGGCCCTGATCATGGATCAAAAGGGTTCAGAACTGGAAGCCGACTTAACAGACAACCCTCAATTATGGTTGAAACAAGCCGCTAGTTGGCCTAGTTGAGAGAGAAACCAATTAAGAGGAAGTAGTTTTTAAAGGGAATTTTTTGAAGAGTAAGAAGAGCTAGAAGGTAGAAAATAACTCAAATATCAGAATTTATAACTAAGTATAGATATCTTTACCCATAAAGGTTATATCCTTTCAAATGACTCACTTTTTCAGCTATTTAAACAACACAACTATAATTTAAATACTCACATTTATGTTCCTTCATAATCCTTGATTATTTTAACCCCATCTTCAGTCCCACTAACCCACTAAAAACAATTCTTTTATACAAAACAATCCACTTAAAACCAGCGCCAGTTGGTCTGCGCCTCATTTCCTGCCAGGACTCGAAATTTAAGCCACAATTTTCTACTTTTTGGTAGGTGGATGCAGGTTAGCCTCCGCTTTATTTTTATGATGGCGTCAGCGGTTCTTACGCAATGCATCATTGACGCCATCGGGCTCTCTGAGAACAACAACGTCACAGTTGTGGCTATATAATGGATATATAGTCATAGTCATAGTCATAGTCTGAGCCAAGGCTGGCGTCACTCTGCCTGTTCTATGCATTACGTAGTCACAAAATGTTTGAGGTCAACTTGAGGCGCCATAAAATATTCAATATTGCTCGCATCGTTTTATTA
This sequence comes from Drosophila watanabei, assembly GCA_008042575.1. Taxonomy (NCBI): domain Eukaryota; kingdom Metazoa; phylum Arthropoda; class Insecta; order Diptera; family Drosophilidae; genus Drosophila; species Drosophila watanabei. The sequence continues at coordinate 24,643 of VNJS01009903.1, read as the reverse complement.
GTTTTAGCCAAGTGGCACAGTCCCCCTCCAAGCCTTTCCCCTTGCCACACATTTTCTATTTTTAGTTTAGGGCCTAAACGCGAGCACAGCCATAATTGGGCCTATATAATAGTGCGTGGGCCAGCTTGAACTTGAAAGGGAATGTAGTTTAAGAACTGAAGGTTAAAGCCGGGAGAAGTTGGCTTAAAATGAGAGTTGGTAAATGCTCTAATGGAGAAAAGTTTTGGGTATAAAATTAAAGAAAATTGGTAAAAAAAATATAAATAAAATTATAAGGAACCTAGGAAAAGAAGGGTTTATTTAGGAACTACTTTATGATTTTGAATAACAAGATTAAGAAGGAACTAAAATATATTTTAGAAGCATTTTTTCAAGGAATTTTCTAAAGGATTTAAACATATATTTCTAATACTTCATAAGATTTAAATATTAAAATTTTTATTAAGCTGTTCAAAACATTTTTAAACATGTTTAATAAAGCATTAATTTTACTCCAACTAATTGTCTGGGAAAAACATTAATACAAACAATATTGTAATATTTATTTATCACTGATATTTTTATAAAGAACATTATATGTAAAATGTTTCAGGTATTAAATTATAGGAAATTGGTATAAAAATATTAAAAATTTTAAGGAACCTAGGGAATATAGGATTTATCTAGTAAGTACTTTTGAAATTAAATAACTTGATTAAAGAGGAATTAAAATAAATTTTAGAAGCATATTTTCAAGGCATATTCTAAAAGATTTGTTATATTTTGAATACTTCATATGATTTAAATTGTAAAGTTTTTATTAAGCTGTTGGAAAGCTTTCAAATCATATTTCTTAAAGACTTCCTTTTACTCCAACTACTTGTCTAGAAAAAACATAAATAAAAACTATATTATGCTATTTAAAATTATAAATTATAAACTATAAAATTATATTCTATAAATAACATTAAATAAGATATTATATATCAAAGTTTCCAAAGCAATTCTGTAATTTCCAAATTTGTTCCCTAAGACTCTCTTTTTTCTTAGCTTTTTTTAAGCCAAACTTAATCCCTAAAATATTAAGCCATTATATCCTTTCCCAAACCCAACTATACCCTAATTTAGGGTATAATGATGACACAACTTTGGCTCCAGCTGACAGATTTATTTCGATGCCCCCGCCTTTCCCCCCGTCTGACTGCTAAAAATACAACTTTTTTTGGGGGGCCACAAACTTATTTCTGTTCTGCCACATTCATTCACAGAATTTCGGCAACTTTTTCTCGTGTTTTGCAGGACGATGAAAAGTTTTTTCTTTTTGCTTTTGCGTAGGCGACGCGGTGTCTGGGTCGCTTTGGTGGGTGGACAAAGGGACAAAAGGGACTCCCAAGTCCCTCCTCCTGAAGGATAGATATCGTTTTGGCTCCTGGCCCTGTGTGTCACGTTTCAATAAACTTTGATTGCCGGCAATTATCTGGCTGCTGGCATCTCATCCTGGCATTTTCGTCGCTTATCCCTTTTTGGGATTGTATTATTTATGATTTGGGTCCTGGCTGGATTTCGGATTTGCTTTCAATTACTGCTGGTGTACCCGCAGCCAATTTGCTGCCAAAAAGTTGGGAACCTAATTGAAAGGAACTTGAGCTTCAAGGAATTCCCTTGAAATATATATATATTCAACATCTGTGTTTGGTAATGGAGAACTTATATCATCAGTTCCAAGTACTATATAGTTGGTTATGGCACAACTTTGTTAAACCCTTGGCATTACTTCATAGATTAGTGAGGGGACTTACGTTACATTAACTGATATTTGACGTTTTGTTTTCGTGGAGCTCAAGCAAAAACAATGCGATTAATTGTTAACTCATATCGGTTGTAGTTATTAGACAATGATAATTAATCGATTGTTAAAGTTACAGCACTAGAAACAGTAATTTAACGATAATTAAATCGATCAATGAAATGGAATAAATAATAATTAAATTTTTTGGGAGTTCTTAAAGAGAAAGTAGATTAATTTTACTCCGAATTTGTACTAAAACCTTTAACAAAAAGCTGAAATATTCCGTAGAAATAATTTTCTTAGCCAATAATTTTACCTTAATAAATATAACTAAGTTTTAAAGCCTAAAAATATTAAAATCTCCAACTTAAACCCTCTTAAATTCCCCTAAAAAGTTCATTAACCTCTCAAAATGACTTTCCCCAAAAAAAAAAGAAAAGCCACAAAGCCAGGTGTTCTTTACACCTTATTTTAATCTCTGCATCGCCCACAAATTTTCCCCCCTCATTCGGAAAAGCGGAAATGCCACGCGGCAGACATGTCTGCTATTTTGTATGCAAAAAGAGGGACAAAATAGTCATAACGGAAGCCAGAACTTGATTAAAATTTCATGGCGACGCATTTGCCGGAGGAAAAACCCGGGGAAAGCCAAGCCAAAGACGCTGCAAAAGAGTGTCTGTGAAACATTTGTGGCGAAAAACCCCAAGAAGTTGCATGTAATGCACAAAAAGTTGCTGAAAACTTTATTGAATTATTGCACCCCAGAGGGAAAAACCCCTCACAGAAAGGGAAATTGCAACCAGCAAAAAACAACCAGGAAAAAGCTTGGAATTTTCCCTGCTCCTTAAAGTGAAAATGGTAATGCGAGCGTTAGGAAAAATCATTGTGTGTGAAAATTTAACAAGGGTGTGTGAATAATTTTCATTCAACTTTCAAGTGGGTGGAATTTTCCCTTAACAATAGAAAATAAAACCTGCATTTGACAGTCATGTGTGTTGTGATTTCGATAAACTCCACAGTTTTCTTTATCGGAATGGAAAGAGGATTTTAGATTGCTGTTTAAGTGAGTCTTCAAACAAATTGTGCAAGTTGTGAGATAAATCATTCATCGGTCACCAAAGTTTTCAAAAGGAAAACTCCGGGAAACTCTCACTGTTATCTCGGAGATAACTTTAACTTGGAAAAGTGGCAAGTTTTATGCCGGTTTTGTGACTCAAACTCTCTTCTAGTTTTCTTATTTTCCTGTCTCACATGTCAAAATCACAAATGTCACTTAATCCTGGCGCAGTCAATAAGCCAGGACACCTTTTCACAAGGGTCGCAAAAATAAACTGACATAAATTTCATATGAATTATGACAGCAGGAGAAGGGAGAACACACAGGGAGTGGATTTGGTATAATAAAAAAATAAATATCCTTATATTCCTTTGTGACAAATGAAACCGTAACCCAAACATTTGGCAACTGCAGCACGTGACTGCGATTTCCGTTTTGCCTAAACTGACAGCTCCACAAAAGCAAAAATAAAAGAAACCCAAAAATAGAAATATTGAAAAAATCTGGAAAATATGATATATGAAATATGGTGTCCAGGTGAAAGTCACGTGCGATTGACAGACAAATCGAAAGTGGAATTGCATTCGCCAATTGTCTAATTGCCAGTCATTTATTTTCCTTTATTGGCAACGCGCACTTGTCAATGGCCGAAACGTGTCAGGCGCTAAGGATCCAATTAGTTGAATGGCCCGGAGTGGCTATAGACTGGCTATAGAATGACTCTGCCAGGAAATCAATAAGCTGTTTTTTTTTTTTGTGTTACGAAGTACGAGATGCGAGACACTTGTCCCGAGGGCGTGCTTCAGTCCGTAAATACTCGGGCTTAATGGGCAGCAACTTCAACAAGTGAACTCTGGGCTTAAATTTAGAATAAACGAGGAGTTATTTTTAAGGAGAAGTTATACAGTTTTATATATATAAAGCAAATCAGTCAGTTAAATAATTAAGTAACTGACAACTTGAGTACTCATGAAACCAATGTAAGAAATGTTCTAAGAAATTTACGCATTTTATTTAAAGATTCTAGAAATGTTCTACGAAATTAATGCTATTTATTTAAAGATTCAAAAAAGGTTCTTAGAAATTATTGCAATTTATTTAAAGATTCAAGAAATGTTCTAAGAAATTAATTCAATTTATTTATTCATGATAAAGATTCAATAAAGACTCTCTTTACCCTTAAAATTTAAATTACATTTATATATTTCAGTTAGTTATAATTCCCAGTTTAATTTTTATTTATTCCATATTCCAAAGCTCTTTAATCATTATTTCAAACTTCTAGTTCATTATTATACCCAAAATGGCATTGTAACAAAATAAAAACCCACTATAAATGCAAATTCTAGGAATCAATTGAAATAAATTGTTTATCAAATCATTTATTTGAATGGAAACCGCCATGAAACTTAGACAAAATCTAGCCCGTGCCAGGAATCAGGCAAACCAGACATTTCCCCCTTATATTTCTTTCGATTTTCTTTTCCTTTTCCATCTTAATTGTCCATGGTCTCAAGTGGTTTCACAATGCCAGCGATCAGGTTGTGGATCCATGTCTTAAAAAAAAAAATATATAAATACACAAAACCAGAGCCAGTTGTTGACTAAATGTTTTTGGCGTCCGTTAGTGCAAGATCTAGAAGAGGATGATGTTGGGTCCAAAGATGAGCAGCACTGAAAATAAAGGTTTTGATAAAATAACAAGAACAATGTTTTAAATCGAAAATATGATTTGAAGAAAAAGGAAAAGTGTTAGAATATTTAGATGAATTTTTAAGCATATAAAAGTTTTGTTTTTAAATATTTAAAATTCATGTTAATACTTTTATATCAAACTAAAGAATTATGACTTCTTTAAAAATTTATAGAAATTTTAAAATCCCTTTAAAGATGGTTTGAAAGTATGCTGGAAGTCATTTCAATTTATTTTTTCAATACTAAGCATTTTTCTTATAGGTCTGTTTTAGTGCATTTTTATTGCATATATTTTCAAATATTATTATAACGATATTTAAAGAAACTTACTGCACTTAAAAAATATATTTAGAGCTTTGATATCACTTCAAAATTTTCCTGAAAGTATGATTTAAGTTATTATAATATTATATATAATATTATTTATATTATTAATTTGTTAAAATTGAGTCTATGGAATATATTATGAAACAACTCCAACAAGAATGAGTTGTATAAAAATGTAATAAAATATATAAATCGAAGATCTATTAATTTACGATATAACTCATTCTTGTTATAGTTATTTTGTAACATAATTTCATAGATTTTCGATTTATATATTTTATTATATTTTTATATTTATTATATTTTATTTTAATTTATAAAAATTCCTTTCTCTGTAATGATTTACATTTTCTCAGTCGATTGGCAGGTAATGCGTTTAAAATGAACTTCAAACGGCGCCTCGAGATAAAGAATAAATGTTCCCCTTTCACTCGTCTCTCTGTTTCAACAAGATATGTAAATATAGTTCATTGATGATTTTAGTTGGAAATGCGGGCCATTATTTTGATTTTGGGTGATTCAACCGAAAGTTGAATCATCGGATTTACCCAGAAAAATGCAGAAAGAAGGGCAGCCGCAGCCGCAGCTGCACTGCAATTAAAAGCACCGCACACGCCCCCTCAAAAAAATGAAAAAGAAAAATAAATTCTGATCAATTGGGAAAGCGTGCTATTCTGGACCCGTGCCAAGGATATATACAGTCACCAGCTGGTTTTCCTGCAACAATGCCGCACAAATTAGAGCCGGGAGACAATGCAGTTTTTCCCGCATTAAGGCGGCAAATTGCGGTAAAGGAAAATGGGAAAAGGGAAAGGTGAAAGTGTGCCGGGGTGCGTGTGTGTGTGTCCACAATATCCAGGTAAAAGGACACACGACAATAAATTATGGGCAAAATGGGAAATAATAAAATTGCATGCCAAATTATGGAGGCGGAAAAGCCATTTCGCCACGCCCCCCGATTTCAGTTTGCTATTTAAAATTGATTTAAATTCACCTTGGCCTTAGGCGAAATTATTTGCTAATGGGGGCCCGTGCCATAAATCTCTGCCACCTTTTATATATATATTTTCCGCATTTTCACTGGAATTTTCCAGGCTGCAGGCCGGACCAAGAGAAAGTTGCATACTTACGGGGCACTTTGCATGCACAGTTTTCCTGTGATTTAGTGGCAATTTCCCTCAAAGTCAGCCTTGGGAAAACCGAGAATCTGCCGTAAGTGCCGCAAAAATGGGTCTCATTAGGATTCCTTTTTCAGTTGAGGTGAAAGTTGGGTCGAAAATGAATTTAATGAAAAATTTAATGACTTTAATATGGTTATTTATAAAGTTTTTGAGATGTTTTTGAAATTCCTAGAGGTGTTTTTAAACTGTAGATATTTTTATTAGCTAAAAAAATTAATTTTAAAGTGCTAGTTAACGTTTTAGAAACTAAATCCAATTAAATTATAATATTATGACCCTAATATATCTTAAAAACGCTTAACATTTTCCTCTAAAATATTTACTTTATTACCATAAAATCTCCTATTCTTTAAATTGTTTTTAAATATCAAAGCACTTTCTTTTAAACAACATTTAAAGATCTCTCTCTATAAATCAAAACCCCAAACAATTGTTATAAATTATTAACTCAGGACATGTTTTCAAACATTCATAAAACCTAAACGACTAACGTCCTTCTCCCAGAAATAATTGAAACTTGTGTGTCATTAGTTCAGCCACAACAATAATTTCCTTGGGTTTTCCTAACGATTTCCCTGGGCTTTTCCTTATTGGTTTTCCCTGCATGGATTTTCCCATCGCCCTTGGCAACAATTGAAATTATGATTTGGGTTTTGTTTGTTTTGATATATGGCCACCGAAACAAGTCACGAAATAAATAATTCTAAATAATATATAGAGCCAAAGGTGATTAATAGCCACGCCAAATGAATCCTTCACGAGAAGAAAACTAACAATAAAAAATCAAGAGAAACAAAGGGAAAACAAAAGGAAAAACACAAAATGGAAAATGGAAAAGAAACGAATTTCATTGATTGGCTGGACCGCACACGGTGCCCTGGAAAAAGGAATTTTGATTTATCAGAGGCGGCAAATATATAGAGAGAAATAGAGGGAAATTAGTTAAGGAATTCCCAGGCCAGGAACAGGTAGAGAGGAGAGTCTCCAACAACAGGTGCCTTTGGCTGCTAATTGAGCTCGCTTATCGTCCCGTGGACTCCGGGCATCTGGCAAATTAAGTTTTCAGCCACAAAAGGAACGCATATGCAAAGGAATTCCTTTGGGCCCTCTCCTTCGGGCCTTTAGTTTTTAATTAAGTACAACAACGCAGCAAAATTGATTTCCAGAGTTTGCTTATCGCCGAGGCAGGATCTCTAAGAGATGCGATGACCACGATAAGGGGTGCTCCTCACTCCTCTCTCCAACTTGATATAGATGGCAGGATATAACCATAATCGTTGAAGGAAGGAGGGTAAGGGAGCAGAAGTTGTCAAGTCATTTGGAATATTAGAAGCTGCTAATGGAGAGTATATGTTTTTAGAATGGTTTCATAATTTACAATTAAGAGTAAAATATTGTAACTTTTAAGGAAATATTAAATTGGGAACTAATAATTAACTTAAGTTAATAAATTATTAAAATATAAGAAGTATGTTTTGTCAAGTCATTAGGAATATTCGAAGCTGATAAAGGCAACTATATATTATGGAAATATAAATAGGAAACTTTACCTTAGTTAATAAATTTGGAAAATATAAGAACTTACCATTTAAAAACTAAATGTTGTGTAGCATTTCAGAAGCATAATTTAATTCCAAATAAATTCTATACTTCTATAAAATTTTCCCCAACAATGATCACATTTACAAACACTTTTCTTTCCGAACAAAATGAAAAAGCTCAGCTTATTTAAGCCGCATAAATTATGTAAGTTATTTATAAGGTTCAAGTTCTCAAGATTTCTATCATTCATCCCAAAAAGAGAGTGAGAGAGAATAAGAATCCACCAGACATTGATCAAAGCCATGATAGTATAAATTCCAATTAAGCTATCAAAAAAATAAAACCCTTTTGCCGGAAAGAAAGAAAAACTTCGGGATTGAGATAGATCCAACGGTAAACGGCACTTGCAAACGAACGAATAAATTTTCCACGCTCTTATCGGATGGGAAAGTATCTACGGTTCTCAGTCTCATTCTCAGTCTCAGTCTTCCCAATGTCTCTATAAAGCGATCATTAAAATTATGGCATATCGGCTGACCGACGACCGACCGTGGCCCCTAATGAAATTATTAAAAATGCATTTAACTCCAGCGATATTCATAATATATACACATATATATAGCAAAGGGAACTCAAGACTGAGAACGGGTCTGGGCCCGACATAAATAACTCCATCTCGTGGCCATCTTTGGGTAGCAAACTAATTATGCATTCATTTTGTTTGCCAACAATTAAGTGGCCCGGAGGCGTGGCGCATTTTTCATTTTACTTATTAGTAGTCGGACATTGGCAGGGATCTCTCAGGGCCCTCAAGCAGGAGCAGGAGCAGGGGGAGAATGATATCCTTTGCCCGGAATTTGATTTATGGCAGGCACGCACTTGATTTAGCCAGCCTCTTCCTCCCTGAAGGATCGTTAGTGCGGCGAAACTAGCTGCGGGGGAATCATGATGACCCACTTAGGCATTTCGCTCAAAGAAAGCCATGACATGCTCAAATATGGACACAACTATTTTGCGGAATAATCAAAAAGAAGTACTTGACGGTTGGATGTGTAACGCAAGCACTGGGGGAAAAAATTTGTGAATAAATAACTAAGAAATTGTAAGCATTAATACTAATAATATATAATCAAATATGAGTTAAAAAAATTAACTAAAAAATTCTAAGAAGAACTCTATGTATAACTCAAGTTCCCTTGATTAAGCATTGAATGTCCGGCTCGAAGTACCAAAAGGGAAGGAAAGGAACTTTATATAATACTGAAGTTTCCTTGAGTTAGCATTGAATATCCGGCTCGAAATACCAAATAGGAAGGAAAAGAACTCTATATGTCACAGAAGTTCCCTTGAGTAAGCATTGAATATCCGGCTCGAAGTACCAAAAAGGAAGGAAAGGAACTTTATATGATACTGAAGTTTCCTTAAAAAAGCATTGAATATCCGGCTCGAAGTACCAAAAAAGATATTATCTACTACTAGGCTACACCCCGTGCTTGAAGAGTGTTAAGAAACCCCAGTTTATATATTCATAAAATCACATTTCCCTATATATTTAATACAATCTCTCAACAGTTATTTAGCAAATTTCTCCCAGTGCTAACCAAACTGGTTCGGCAATCAAATGACCATTTATTCGAGCCACATTCGGTTGCAGTGGAGAAAGAAATCCACCCACGCGACAATTACTTTCTAAAAGGGGAGCAATGCCGCCTTGCAAATCAAATTTTGCACCAAATTAGGCGCCAAATCGGTTAAAATGTTTTTAAATTGGAAGCCACCATCTAGCTTCATAGCTGGATGGCCACATGCTGTGCCAAAGCCGTACCAAAGAATTCCATTTCATGGGCGTTTTTCTAATTTCTACCAGCAGAAGCAGCTGGTGAGGCAGGAGTTGTGGCATCAGAAAAATTCCAATGAACAAAGTAATGCAGAAAACGCCTTATCCGGTCGGTCGCTCCGTCTTTATCGAGCAGAGACGGGGGAGTCTGTCACCATCAGCACCACTTCGACTTCCAGTTGTTGTCCAAGTCCGAGTCCGAGTCCAAGTCCAAGTCCAGGGCCACCCATGAAGCCGCTGTCCATTGGCTTCTGCGGTGCATTCATTTGACAAACGCTGACAGCGGCGACAATGTCCCAGCAACAGGGCAACCTCAGTCCCAGCCTCAGCCTCAACCTCAGCCGATTGCGGATGCAAGTGGCCATCATCGACCATGGCGGTATGGGTATCGGTATTGGTTTTGTCAGCGGGACAGAGAGGGGGAACCAGCAACTTGATTTCTTATTTGAATATTTATTTCTGGCGGCAAAGACAGGAACGTTACGTTACGTTGTCTCTCTTCGGCAGCGGCGTCGCCATCATCGATCGTGACAATCGCCAACGCAAGTGCAAAACTCTTCACTTCATGTGTCGCGATCTACATTCGGGGGGGTCTCCGATCCAGATCGCGATCGAGTTCGCCGCAGTTAACCAATCGTGCGTTGCACTGAGAGAAATTAACAGGGGGTAATTCTATTTGATAAGAAAGAGTGAAAATAGAAGCTTATGATTACATTTATTTAGATTAGAATGTAATTTATAGAGAAAATAATATAATTTATATTATTTATTTACAAAAAATAAGTCAAAATATAAGCTTATGATTGCATGTATTTATTACAGTACAATTTATATAGAAAATAATATAATTTAAAAGAATTATTCATTAAATAATATTACTAATTTGGTTAATAATATAATTTACTTACAAATAATATATTTCTTTAGGTGTTAATACAATATGTCTTGAAAATATAACTATTTATTAAAAAAAAAACAATTAATTTACTTAAAAAATCCAAATATTTATTTGGTGTCAAAACCTAAAATCTGGAAAATAAAACTATTTATTAAGAAAAGAATTAATTTACGTACAATATAATAATATTTATTTAGTTTTAATATAATATAATATATCTGGAAAATAATTTTATTTATTAAGAAAACAATTATATTTCATAGTTATATTTTGTTAAATAATACTATTAATTGAATATTATAAAAATAATAATACATTTTTAAAAAATTATACTCATTTTTATAAAAAAAAAAAAATTTTAATTGAATATTTAATATTTACCTATTTTAAGAGATTTTCAAACAAGATTACCATACATTTTATCATATTTAAAATCCTTTAAAATAGTTTTGTAAAGATATAATGGATTGCTAGAATAATTTACAAAAATATATAAGGCCCAAAGTTTACAAGGGGCTCTACAGCTTAGGCAGTTCTATCTTTAGTGGTGCACTATGATTCCCAAGTGAGAGTTTCCAGCAAAAGACTAACCTCTTAGCAAAATTGCTACAAATGAGTATCCAATTGTTTTGGGTGTTTTTTTAAACTTTTAAGTACTTTCTACGTTACAAATATTTTTTAAATTTAAATTTAATAATAATTAATATATTTTACCCCAACTTTTAATATTGTTTTCTTTTTTTAGACCCCAATTTCTCTCAGTGCCACGGGCCTGCCTATCAGCAACGATTAAAATTGACGTTAGTGGAGTTGTGAACGCGTTGCTGGTTACACATCTGTCCCCCCCTTACAACCCCTGAGCCCACCGTAACCACCCCAAACCCCTTACAAACCCCTCTTCCACCTCTACCCCCTTCCTACCCCCACGTCAACACTTTCTTCGTTTAAACGTTTTCATTATTTATGAATTGATCAATTTGTTGGTGCCGCCACTCTTTATGGTGGCTTTGGCCCTGCAACCATCGACTATCATCAGTGGCCATCAAGTTGCATCGTTTGGTTTGTTTGTTGTGGCCATTAGCGTCACTTGATAGAGGCTATATAGTATGGTATATATATATCCCCCAGAAAAGCTCCACCATCGACTTAATTTATTTCAAATTGTTGCGGCGCATCATCAGCTGCAAAATTATTTACCCAACTAATTTATGCAGATTTTTTCTCAAAACGTTTCAAATTAGATATTGAGTGGGGAGTTCAGGGGTTCAGGGAGCGGGGGAAGATGCGAATGATCGGTATGGATTGATAATTGTCATTGATTGGGGGTTAAGTGGGAATTGAAGGGGTTTATAATCATAGAATAATAATTTTCAGAGAGGTTTTATAAGAATTATTTGATAGGTTTATATAAATACTTGTAGAAAATTGTTAACGCAATGGTACGTAAATATTTATTACAAAATATCCTTAAAATTTAAGGCTTAAGTATATCTTTAATTTGATTAAAAGATCCCTGACCTATAAAGCTTAACAATTCCCCCCAAAACCTAGTTCCCTCTGCCTCCAATTTAATGAATATTTCATAATTAAAGTCTCCACATAGCCTTAATTAATATTTGGGGACCTGTTCCCGATTGAATCCTTCCTGGAATTGCACGATTGCATGTGTCCAGTATTGCTCTGAATTTAAGGATAAATGCGTCCAAGGCTATAGTCCATTTGCCTCGTACTTATACGAATATATATATATCATTGACACACATCTGACAATGGGCCTGACACTTATTTGCTCTTGTGGCCTTTTGTTTTTGTTTATGGACACGCGATGCAGGTGCGGCAATTAAAAATACAAAAAAATGTATAAAAAAAAAAAATACCAAGTCCGCGTCAGGTGGGAGCCCTTGGCAGAACACAAAAAACCGAAGCCCAAACCCAAAGAGCTAATGAAACGAGTCCACTATTTGAGCAGCCAATTAGCACACAGATGTTAATTTAGGACAGTCCAAACTTTGGCCCCCTCTTTGGGTGCGGAATGCGATTTAGCGTCATCAATACGGGTCGAAGTACCAAAAAACAGCAATGAAAATGTATTAAAAATTAAAGGAAATATTAATTAGAAGCTTGTAAAAATATTTCAAGTAATATATTGAGGTTTTAAACATTTAACTTATAAAGATACTTAATAAATTAAGACTCTTTCCTGTCACAAGATCGTTGGTACCAAAAACATTAATGAAAATGTAGAAATAATTAAAGGAAATACTAATTAGAAGCTTGTAAAAATATTAAAAATATTTTATTAAGCTTATTATCTATTAAAGATATTATAAATCTTTCCTTTTACAAAATCTTTTGATATAGATTCCCCTTTAGCCAGGTTCCTCTGTGGTAAACCCAGACATCAAGTTGTCGTTGACTTCTTCGAAATATTGGTGTCACTCGGCTGGACAGGAAGGCCATGAACGCGACTTCCTCATGGAGAGGGTCTGGCTGGGATATATATATATATTCTCCGAGATATAGCCCCGGGGGCAACTCCTCCTTCTCCTCCTGTTTGTATATTCATTTCCAAAGCGCACGTTGCGGTCAGGGTTGAGTTCCTGTCTACGCAATTGAAAAACCGCAACTGCTGCGGGGCAAGATCCTTTGTGGGCCTCAACCGGAAGCCAAGTCCCAGGTCCATGTCCAATGTCCAATGTCCTGTTTTTCGGTTCGGTTCGGGCGGCAGGCTTTTATTTAGCATGACGCAACAGAATGGCCACGAATGTCCTGTCGACGTGTCTGGCACACCAAGTCACCCCTCCGTCACCTTTCACCTTTCTTTGGCCGCCGCCGGCGATTTTCTGGGACAGGATTTGTCCCCTGACTCGGCGTTTTTCCCTTCCGTCCTCTTTTGTGTCATATTTTTTTGCATTTCTGCCTCATTAGGGGCTTGAGTTTTGGATTTGAAAAGTGCAAAAAATGCATAAAATGCCCAATAAACCGGAAGGAAAATCTCCATGAGCCAAGGTATTATTCAAAATTATTTTCTAAAAGGAAATTGGCAATTTATGAAGCGATTATACTTGAATCAAACTTGAAAAAAATATATATGTTTCAATTTATGAACCTATTAAATTTGAATCACACTTGAATAAATAAATGTTTCTAATACTTTTATGAAGGAATAATTACTTAAATTGAAGAGGAAACGATCATAAAGATTGTGATTATTGAAGTATGCGAAAATTGGAGCACATAATCTTGCCGGAAGCCTAAATTAGATTTTATTATTAATGGAAGGAAATACTTGTTAATTTTGATTGTTAAATACGAAACTGAATCACTGTTGGCGAGCGGAAGAAAGTTATAGATGTGGAATCACTTTTATTCAATTTATAGCTTCCCCATAAATTCAATATTTGGGTAAGAAATTATCAGAACTTTCTAGATTTTTTAATGATAGGTAATTTCGGTCTATAATATATTAAGAGAAATACGTTTGCTATGCTTGTGATTAAATATAAATTTCTTAACAATTAACAATGATACTTTTTTAAGAACTTGGGGAAACTGCCTCTTAAAACTTGGTAAAATTAGAATATCTTGAAATATTATAAATATTAAATGGGAATTAATATTTAACCAAATAATCCATGACTAAAGATTTACCTTAATAATAAATAAATAAATAATTTATTTTAATACTCATTTAACTATATTCCTTACCAAAAAATACCTTTCAACTTTAGGACTCCCCCTGGAATTTCCTTTTCGATCAAAGTCAAGACATTTCCGCTCTTCTTACGCATCTGGAATTCCCAATAAATCGAATTTATTCTTCGGCCGCCTATCAATAAATTCCTCAACGATAAGGACATTCTGGGAAAAGGAAAGTTGGCTCATGAAATCACATTACAAATATGCCAGAGAGTTGCCAAAGCCAACGGCCAAAGCCTAATCAGTCAACTGACCAAGCAATATTGGTAGTACCTTCAAGGCATTTCCTTTCAGATGGAAAGATATATATGGAGTATATATATATATATTTCGGTGGCTTATCGGGAGATTGTTTGGAATGTTGGGGAGGGAATATTTCAGGCCTCTACTATCACCGGCCAAATGTGATCTGTGATCAGTGATCACGCGTCGAGTGCGGATGTTTACACTTTTCGATTCGGTTATCGATATTTTTGTATATATTTCATTTTTTATTTTTCGCACTTGGCACAAGCAATTATCGGCGGGCGATAACCACAAGTTGGAGGAGCTGGCTGCTACTTTATTGGTAGGGAACCGCAACCGTGACCTACTACAAAGCGCCGCGTATCTGTATCTGTATCTAGTATCTGTATCTGGTGGTGCAATTGGTCAAGAGCGGCTCGTTTGTGGCATTTACTCCTCTAGACCAAAGCGGCATTAAGAGCCAACAATCGATGGGCCCAGGGTCCCACATTTAAGTCCCGTAAACAACTTGTAAACCTTTTCAACGGGTTTACATATCGAAGTGCACAAGATACTGGAACTGTATACTATATCTTTGCTAAGTACTATATATATCGGAGTGAGAGGGAAAGCCTCGGTGATCTTAGGGCGGTCTCCAGGCTGTCAACGGGGTATTACAGACGGGGTCTTAGGAGGAAGAGGAAATAAACCCAAAAAAAAAAGAAAAAGAAAAATAAAAAAATAAAAGATAAAAGTTCGGTGCGCCTTATTTTTGTGAATAAATATTTATCGAAGACTTGTACAGGGAAATACTCTTTAAAAAAAGCTAAACAAATCCTTGAAAATTTTAAAATGTTACCTTGATTATTTATGGGCATATTTGTTGACAATTTTTTTAGCTTTATCCATTTATAGTCTTAATAAAACCCCTTGAGCTTGCGTTTTATATTTGTTTTTGTTTACAATTTTAGCCAAGACTTTTTTATGGATGTCTTGCCTCAAATTTTATGTCCCCAATAGAGTTTATCGTGGGCTCGATCGGTCACGTTTCCAACGCCTGACGAAGCGCACGAGTCACGCGATATTTTTGAACCAAAATATAAAACTCAATTGAAAATCCCTTGGTTTATGGATCTCTCAAAGGTAATCTCTAGGCATGGCGTCATGTACTTTCTATACACTCGAGTGGTCAATCGTCCAAATTTGTTTCGATTCCGTCACCTTGGGAGCACCTCAAGTAATCAACTTTTCCATTGTGGTTACTTTTTTGCGAAACTCTTACCTACTGCGAGAAGAATCTAGTAATTTTTCCACTTAGGGACGGCGCTAACCTATAGCTAATTGGGTTTATCAGGAGAAGAAGAATAAGGGGTGACATCACTCTCAACGACCGGTCATTAAGTCGCAATTTGGCCAAAATAAATACCAAGCGAGGGGCTCGTTACGCAAACACAGAACTTGGCCAATTTATTGGCCCACAACGGGCCTCCTCTTCAGGCCACCTTTTTTCTTTCTTTTTTTCTTTTCTTTTTATTTGGCTTTCTGGGTTTATCGTCTGGGAATCGTAAATACCTTTACCGTTAGCAATCGAATCGTATTGATAGGCCACGAGGCTCTCCTGTTGCCGTGGTCACTCCTCTCTCGGGTCTCTATATAGATTGAATTTTGTGGTGCTAGGTCAAGGCCAAGTTATCGCATATCCAAGATATGTATTTTGCCAAATGCGTTCGTCAACGTTACGCGGCACTTTCCCTGGAATATACTAACCCATAAATAACTCTTTGGAGGAGCTAGTTTTTGGTTGAGTTGCGAGAATGGTGACTGACCACGAAATAGTTATCGAAAGTGGAAAAGATTTTGGGGATTTTATTGTAAGTCAAAGTTAATATCAGTCTTGATTTTTTTAAAGAACCTTTCCAGCTAAAAATATGATTAATTTAATTATAGAACCTAGTATAAGATATCACTAAGAAATAATATAAATACAATACAAAAAATTTAGACTATGATTCCCAATTGTTTTTAGAAGTTTTAGGTAGGAATGTATAGTTTTAGATATAAATAAGTACACAAATATGCTTATAATTATCACAAATATATTTTATAAGATTTTCTTTTCTCTCCTTCTGTATTTTTCTATAAGTTTTCATATACCTAAACCTAATATCACAAGTACAAATTGCACTTAAAAGCTAAACAAAAATGAACAATTTGTCGCACCTGCATTTTATTCCAATTTAACGACGTAGTTAAATTTTCAAGACTGGGAAATCCCTTAAACAAATTGTTTGAATGCACTTGAATGCTAGTTCCAAGTTCAAATTCAAGTTCAAGTTTAAGTTCTTATATAAGTTCCAGGTTCCTAATCACAAATGTCATTCCCGGAATTTAAACACTATAAATAATACCAATTAAACAATTCAGGTGACAAAGGAAGCCAGAAAAATAGATCACAGGTTGTGGGCCTTCTTTTATAAAGTTTCTTCCAAGAACCCAACTATTTATAGATTAAAAGCAGCGCTAAAAACCAGTTAAAACTGCTTTCAATGTCTAATTGCTGTCTTATCGTTGGACTAAGAGTCAAGTTTAGTGTCCGGCGGCAATAATACTTGAGGACTGGGCTCACGTGGAGAGGTCTCTTCCGATCGGGGATTATGTCTTTATGGCGGCACATACATATCCCTCAACAATGAAGTTTACAAATCAATCAAACGAAAGACCTTGGCGCTACAGCCTTAATTATGGCCATAGATCACTCCAGAGTCAATCTTTAGCCCAAAAACGGAAGTGCCAGGCAGCTGATAATTGCGTGTAGTCTATAAAATTTCGATTCTCTGTCTATCAATAGACATATAAATCACTCGAAAACTATATGCTATATCCTTTGATATTCGACCGACTTTGGGAGGCACACGACGGCAAGGACATCAATGAAATTAAGTTTTACCAGGAAAAATTACATACCTATTATCCTTGTTACCTGGCCCAGTCAGCAGCAGTTGCAAAATGGCAAAAAGGCCGCAATTATATACGGCCCCGTGGCACATAAATTGTCAATTTGTTGGACATTTGGGCCGAGATTCTCGGCCAGAATTTTCCTACCTGACCCGTTCCTGTTCCTGTTATCGCTGTCGCCTTGCCTTTGTCCTAGTTTTTTTTCTTCTCCTTTTTTGTAGATTTTATTTTTTTGCAACAGTTTTCGGGGTCTAACTGGGTTGTTGTGCGTGTGTGTTTATCTCAAGGTAGAAGTGTTTTATCTGGCACTTTACTTTTTTACTTGTAATTGGCCACGCTGATAAGGGTTAAGGGTTTTCGGGGTTTGGGTCCAGGTCCTGGGTGGTATTTCTTTTTACCAAAAAATGTAACAGGTTTTTTTTGAGGAAGAGATATATATATAGGAAATATATTTTTAAAGTAAATTTTCATTAATAAAATAATAGTAATTTAGGAAATTTATTTAGGCGACTTTTTGAATAAGAAATTTGAAAGTGAATCCTTTTTAAAAAGGAAATTAAAATAAAGGTCAAGGGAACCTAAGAAGAAACTAACTTACATACTACAATAAATATTTTTCCAACTCTATTACGAGGTTCTTAATTTAGTTAATAATATTAAGAAGGTAATAAAATTAAGGTTCTTCATTTAATTTATAATATTGAATTGTGAATGAAAGGTTATTAATTTAGTTAATAATATTAATAAGTAAATACAATTAAGGTTCTTTATTCAATTTATAATATTAAATAGTTAATAAAAGGTTCTTTATTAAATTTATAATTGTAAATAGTTAATAAACGGATCTTAATTTAATAAATAATATTAAGTAGTTAATAAAATGAAAGTTCCTTATATAATTTCTAATATTAAATAGTTAATAAAATTAATTAAAGTATACACAACTACCAAAGGCCTCTTCATGCTACTTGTCAAAGATTTCTTATAGTTTCCCTGACCTTAAATAAGTAAAATAAACTAAAATAAAACTTCAAATACATACTCTTCTTCTCAAAATTCTCTATATATTAAAATATACACAAAAATATATCTCCACAAACCCTACAAAAAATCCCCCATTACACCTCATTAGATCACCGATCACCGATCACCGACAGCTTACAAATAATTTAAAATCATGTCGGACATGCACAGAGCTAACCCAGTGACAAACCACAACAGAAATGCATTTAGGAAATTTACATTTTCTTACATTTTCCTCAAGTCCGGTTAAAGATTCTGGTTAACGAACTTTTACTACTTTCTAACTGGATCGCGGGAAAACAACAACAACTCCCTGAGACCTCTCAGCAGTCGGTCGTGGGTGAGTCAAGGTTTTTATGCTAATTTCGTGCATTTTTCCCCCAAAAAAAAGAAAAACATAATTTATGGCAAAACATAATTTTCAAGCTTTATGTTTCAGCAAATTCCGACGACAAAACATTTTGACATTTTCCCAGGCGCTGCTCCACTCCTGCCGTTTCTTTTTATTGGAAAAGTTATAAAATTTTTTGGTAAAATAATAATAATATTGGCGCGTTGGAAATTATTTAAAAATATTCTTTGCTTATTCAAATGAGACTGGAGACCCGCTGATTGACTGGCTGCCATGAAGTCATCATGATCACGAACGTCAAATTGATCGGGCCAATCAAGTTCTCGGTTCTCGGTTTTCTCAGGCGGCAAACAACAAAACATTATCGATCTATTGGATCCAAATCGAACCTGTGACCGGGGACAAGTTTTTTTTATTCTTAATTTTTTTTTAAGTTTTTTTTCCCGGTTTATTGTTTGAGGGCGTCAATAGAACGGAATATTGACACCTCAACCGGACGACTCTGGATGTTAGTTTCCCAGATCTTGTCCGATTTGATGCTTGAGCGCTGATCACATCAGTTTATAGTTATAACCACTTGATTAGCCTTTAAATGGGTTTGGGAAGGCATTAAAAAAGGTTTAAGTTTGGCTTAAATTGGAGGTATTTAAGCAAGTTTTAAATGGAGAGTTTGGTTAATAGAAAAAATTAGAAAGATACATTTTTATGAAAGCTTAATACTAAATTAAAGCCTTTAAGAAGGCAAAGAACTAACTGAAATATGTTTTAAAGAGGTAAATATAATTTTTAAATATTTCAAAATATTTTAGAAATACGAATCTTTTCAGATTATTCATGGAAAACATTGTAAATATTTCAAAATACTTTAGAAATTAGAATCTTTTTAGATTTGGTATAGAAAAAATTTTAAATACTTCAAAATATTAAAAAAAATTAAAATCTGTTCAGATTTTCCATAGAAAATTTTTTTTAACTAATTTAAATCGCTTTTTTACCTCTCAAAAACGTTTTAAAAGAAAGTTTCAGCTCAGATTAATATATGAAAAATGTCAACTCAAAAAAGATTAATACTTATCCCCTAAGAAAATCTAACTTTAACACTTCCTAATCCCAAAATCAATAACTCTCTTCCATATTTCCTTAACCCACTCAAAGATAATCTCATTTTGTGCTCCACTTGACCAAATATATATTGTCTTTTTAAGCGGCTTTAACTGGATTTCCGATTTGGCAAAACCAAAAATTATGGCTCGCAACGCTCCCAACTCGATAACGGTTAACCAGGCAGCATTATAACTCAAACTGAAAGCTTTTTACTTTATCTGATTAGGAAGCGAATAAATCAAAAGGCCTCACACCTAACCTGGCCCAAAGCAAGCCTAAGCCCAAGACTCGACCCAATCAAAAAGGCATTAAAAGCCAAAGGGCCGACAATTTGTCAAAGTGGCAACAACAATCAACGCCATTTAATTAGATGCCATTGATTAGGGAAGGAGGATGAGTCGGAGGCAGAGTTCGAATGCATTTTTGTAATTTTTCAACGCGGCTTTTCCACCATTTCCCTCTACTTCTTCTGCTTCCACTTGAAAACTCGTCGAGCTTGACAAATTTGACAGGCCTGATTGAAAATGAAAAGTTGAACACAAAAAGGTGTTCAAAAGAAAGGCCAAGAAGAATCATTAAAAGCCCAAACCTATGCGGCCAACAAAAGAGAGAAGATGGTCAGTTTTAGGGGTTTTCTTTCGGCATTTGAAAGTCTTGTTCGAAAGCAAAAAAAATGTCGAGTAGTTGGCACTTTCAAAAACTCTACAAAAATTTGAAAATAAAATCAGAAAACAAATATCTTGCGAGGCTTTTCCCAGCTTGTTGCAATAGGTGAGAATTTATGTAGATTTTTCTTCTTGTTTTTTTTTCGCTCTTCGCTGGCACCTGGGCCATTTGTCAAATAGTTAAGTCTTTAGTCTATGAGGGATTGACAGCCGGGCTAACTAGCCCGGCTAGCTGCCGTTTCAATTTGGCTTCCACCTTGCCTTGAGCCTCTATATATATACATATATATGTATGATATTGTGTGAATATTTTATGGCTGCTGCCACGTAAACAAGCCGCTTAAAGTTGCACAAATTCTGCAGCACAGAAAATGATTTCCAGGTGTGTGTGTTGGCAAATATTTGAAATACTTTTTGGCTAAGTACAAGGCAAATTGTGGGGGATAAATTTATGAATTATGGTTTAATTGCAGTAAAAGATACAAGTATCTGAAAGAACTCTGCCTAAAAATACTCGTATCTTTTAGAATCTTTAACCTTAGGCAACCCTAAGTCGTATCTTTATAATTTTTAAATATTTAAATATCAAACAAACCCACAATTATTTTACTACTTTCTGTAGCTAAGACCTTGACCCACTTATTTAATTATTTAATACCTTTCTCCAACTATAACTAACAATATTATTCAACCTTAAACCGTGAAATATTTCCCATTAGTGCTATACTTTTTAAATTTTCCCTAAGTCTCGCTCTTAGCTAGTTCCCCAAAACCAAAACCCCTTTAAAATTAGAAAGAACAAGAAACAAAACCATTAAAAAACATTTAAAGACTTTAACCCACTTTTAGGCAAGCGTTAAATACCCAAAACGAAATAGACAAAAATAAAAAAATTTAAGGAGAAAGAAAAAGAAGAACAACCTTAAACTTATCTGAGAACACAATGAGCTACTGACGAGCTGAACGGTTATGATTGTTTGCACAAGCCACTTACTAAGTGGCCGGCTGCCGGCTGGAACTGGCTAAGGAAAAGGTGCCAAAAAAACACAAGTATTGGCAATTGCCAGCTGCCAACTACCGCCAACTGACTACCAACTGCAATGAGGAAGGTCAGTGTGTGGTTAATTACCAAACCGAGCCAAACGGAACCCAGCCCAAACCCAAACAGACATGGCAACACCCGCGATCTGTCATCAAACTGAGAGTCAAGAGATTTGAGTGCAGAGAGAATATTACTTAATAAAATTAATTATTGATAAATTTGTAATTAAAATAAATAATATTAAATATTATATTATAAAAATATAATATGATATATTGCATTATATATTGTTTAAAAGAATAAGAGTTTAAATTGTTAGAAGTATTTAATGGAACTATTTAGTTGACTTTTTAACTTTTGTGTTCGAAATTCAAAGAAGTGCAGAGGGAATATTACTTGATAAAACTAACTATTTATAAATGTATAATTATTAATAAGTAATACAAAATATAAAATAAATTTAAATTTATAATATGATATAATATATTATATATTTTCTTAAAGAAAAAGAGTTGGGATTGTTAGTAGTATTTAATAGAACTAAATATTTACTTGACTTCCTAACTCTTCTTTTCTAAATACTAAGAACAGTTTTAAAATTACAAATACAAATACAAAAATGTAGAATTCTTAAAGAGTACCATTAAATTTAAATTAAATGTTCTTTAAAAAAGAATACAATTTAATATAATATTCCAAACCAAAGACAGAGATATTCTTTTATAACATTTGTAATTTGAAAATATAAAATATAATATAATAAATATATATAAAAATATAGTAAATATATATACACTTTTATTTAATTTTTTAATTTATATATTTGTCCCAGAAAATTATTACTATTCTTCTTCAGTATTCTTATATTTAAAATATAAACATAATCCTATACATCCTATAAAAGAACAAAAAACAAGGCACACTTCAAAACCCTTCCTACAATCTCTACCAAATTTCCCTCAGTGCATCTACACTGTCTTTTACAAGTACCATTGAACTCGTCGTCGTCGAAACTTAAAGTTAAAGACGAGGTGGGAGCCACAGTTAGAATTCCATCAGTGCAAGTGGCACAGCAACAAGTTGGCCCAAAGCCTGGCCTAACTGTTTACCGGCGTTTTAACGATGGTCGAGTGATGATGACTAGAAGGAGGAGGAGAGCCTCTAGGGGCGTAAGAATGTGCGTGGGCGTGGCCAAACATTGACAAATCATCTTGACACCTTCGGACTGTCATAAAAATGGGTTACGGACATGATTTGCAATGCAATAAACTTAATTGAGTGCGCGTCAGATTTTAATTTTAACCCGAGAACCCCAAACAGCCGAACCGAAAACTGGTTTCGGTGTGTGTGCGGAATTCCCACCCATCCGAAACGTATATAGAATGCACAAAACAAATACAACAAAAAGATATATAAAGATCTTGACAAACGGAATCTTAACTCTCGGTTATAAGCCAAAAGAAAGAGCTGATTCTAAGGCGCGAAGTCGTAAAACTCTGATGCCGTCATGGTTCCCTTTCGATATTCGCTTTAACGATGTCATTAAAAAAGTCTCTTGTTGTTGTTTTGGGATATATAGAAGACAGATTTTGTTTTTTTGGGGGGACTTAATTATTGCATTATAAAAAATGTCGAGTTGGCGGCCGTTTAAATGGCGCCAAATTGTTAATAATCGCCGCACATATTTCTCTTTTGGTCATCATTAATGCGGAATTTGTGAATTTAGTGGTTTAGCTATAAATATGATTATAATGGTCATAAATCGGAACTGATTTTATGATCAAAGTGTTTATGTATATATATAGAAATGTATAGTGACATTTAGGTTTCCTAAATACCAAAAAAAGGGGGCGGTGCTGGGAAGATCATAAAATATTTTTAAAATATGGGAAAGCCCCCAAGAAAAAATATTCAGAAATTAACTGAAATATGTCTTAGCTAAAATATATATTATAAATATAATTTTTAAAAAAGGTTTTTATAGGAGAAACCTGCAGTTAAAACTGTTAGTCCTAAAAGTCTATGAAAAATTACAAAACAATTAAAGTATTAATTTTTAGCTGGAATTTGTTAACTTTTACTTCTCGAAATTGAAGGAAAATAATTAAACTTTATTAATTTTGTACTATTTCTGTCCAATTCTCACATTTTTTCAATGAAAACTCAATCAGTTAAGTCGTTCCTCCTCCTCCCATTTCAATCTCTCTTCCAACTTTTAACTGCAACTTTTTCTTTATGCAAATTTTCGTATTTAATTTGCAACAATTAAATTAAGATGCAAACACTAATCTCCCATAATGGCCGCTTGTCGACAGAGTTGGCTAAATCCCCTCGTAAGCTGCACTTGAAAAATGGCCACAAAAAAAATAAAAATAAAAAAGAAATAGAAAATCAACATGAATATGAATGTCTCCGAAGCGGAGGCATTTCCGTCACTTAAGCCAAGGCTTAAAATGTTTCTTCATTAGAATAAGTGCCATAAAAATAAACGCATAAAAACATCTCTCTCTCCATCTCTATCTGTATCTATCAGATACAACTCGGGCTCTAAGCGGATCTAATCATTTTCCCATAAACAGCCTGAAGCTCAACTAAAATCTGCTTAAATTTCACCTGACACGCTAATTTGGCCAATAAACATTCAACAATGACAACAAAAAAGCTAACCACAAAATTCAAATGAATTTTTTCGAAGGCGCCAAGCCAAGTCAGGCTATATTTTGTTGATATTTAAGCTAGAAAGTAATAAATTTATATACAATGTAGACAAAAATATATACTTTAGTAAAGCAACATTCCTGGCCGACATTGTTCTTGCACTTGGGTGATAAATTCAACTCAAAACCAGTGAGCTATTTGGCCGTTGAGTTATTTTGACGCCAAAACCCGAGACCGAGACGTATTCTAATGCAAATTTCGATTTTTATTTGTTTGGGTTTTTGATATTTCTTTCCCCGATTCACCTCCCCGCCCTGGCTATATATAAAAACCTGCTGATCCACCCAGGGAAGGTGTAACATTTAAATGACGAACAAAACGGGGCGGGACTCTACTTAATATTTAAAGTTTCTGAGAAAAAAAAAAGAAACTAGTTAACTGAACAATAGCCCATGAATATAGTTTCTTGATAGATTTATGTATAAAATGTGTTCTTGGGAAATTTGTTTAGAGTAATAGTCTTTTCCCACTCAGTACATTTGTGTGAAACAGTTGGGATTTTTGTCAGATGTGAAACTTCGATTCCCATAGGCTACATCACATCTCCCATTCGAT
>VNJS01009891.1:0-16497 GCA_008042575.1 Drosophila watanabei | reverse complement strand
TGCAAAGGTCTTACTTTGTGATCTTACTGGAAAAGCAGCTTTTGGAATTGGAGGACATACACTTCATTCACTTTTCTCACTTCCAGTGAATCAAACATCAGGTTCCTTAAGTCCCTTAAGCAACGACTCCTTGAGTACGATGCATTGCAAGCTAATTGACCTCCAATTAATTATTATAAACGAAATCTCGATGGTTGGATCCAAAATGCTTGGATATTTAGACATGACAGAAGTGGATGTGGAGCTTTTTAGGCAAAGAGTTTTCCCTCCAACTGAAATTCCTGATGACGCCATCCACTTATTCTCTTCTAATGCTGAGGTTAACCAATACAACGCCTTAAAACTGGCTCAAGTTGCCACAAAAGAGTTCGTTTCAACTGCCAACTGTAAAATCTGCTAATATGTCAGCTAGATATAATGAATTAACTCTTAGGAACGCCAGGGACTGCCATATATGCTGCACCTCAAAACAACAGCTGAATATATGGTTACCGTAAATATAGATACAAATGAGGGACTGGTAAACGGGGCTAAAAGCAAATTAAAAACTGCTTTGCTAACATCTTAAGGACAGTAACAAAACTTTGGATTAAGTTTTTTGATCCTACAGTTGGTGACTTGGCCAGGTCAAACGTTCAAAGAAACGATCACTGAGATTGGACTTCAATTCTGAAAACGGCTTAAGTCTTCCAATGCGGCAGCTCAGGACATTCTTCGGTTGATCGAAAGCAATTCCCTGTTGTTCCTACTGAAGCAATAACCGTACACAAGAGCCAGGGAGCAACCTACAGTAAAGTTTACGTAGGGTGCAGCAGGGCAACAAGCGCATGCGGTCGTTTCCTTTTAGGAGACTTTGTTCCTCCAACAAGATTTTGAGCTACAAATGTCCAAACAGAGTTAAAAAGCTTGAGAGGAGTAAAAGCATTGGCAACGAAATACGATTTTTTGATCCATGGGGATCATACCATATCAATGTATTACCACATTGCCAATGACAAAATTATTTGTTCTGCGAACTTCTTATGTTTTGTTGAAACCTGGACTCTTCCCAAGGAAGATTACAAATTAAGCGATTTCGATATTATAAAAAGAATTGATAGCAATAACACAGTGCGACACGATTTTTGCGTTCTGAATGAACGAACACTTTTCTTATAGATTTTCGAACGCTGAATCCGAATCTATAAGCAGAATTTGTCTATCAAGTCAGGTTTTCGCAAAAAACGGCGAAATACTTCTAGAATGATGTCCATGTGGTCATTTGTTGAACGTATTTTAAATCAATCAATTATATATGATCCAATAGCACGCGCGCGCCCCCCTTGTTCGCTGCGGCACTGCAGGTATATGGCGCTCGCGCGCGCGCTATTCAATAGCATATAATTAATCGATTTGGAATGCGTTTAAGGAATGACCAAATGGACATCATTCTAGAAGTATTTCGCCGTATTTTCCGAGAAGAACGAAGTTTCTAGCACCTTCTGTTTCCAAGTTATATCACTCCAAAGTAGGCCAAAAAACAGCATTTTTTGCAACTTTACGCGTTTTTTGCAAAAACCTGACGTGATAGACAAACTCTGCTTATAGAGTCGGATTCAGCGTGCAAAAATCTATAAGAAAAGTGTTCATTCATCCAGAACGCACAAAAAAGTCGAATTTTGTCGAACCGTGTAATTTAAATGGTATTGGGAAAATCGGAATACTCATATATGCAAAACAAAGTATTTCGTCAAATGTGCAATTTCATTTTGAGACAAAGAAATCGCCAAACCCAAGAGCAACCTATCAATCAATTGCGTTTAAATACCTTGGCACGTAATTTTTAATCGTATATAAAAGTCCCGGATTTCCTATAGCAAGATTTTGAAATGAAATTAAATCTGACGTTGAAAAGGAACGCTAAATGGATAATATCAAATTGGTAAAATTAGGAGACTTTAATATCTGCAGATCCACAACGAGCGATGTTCTGGAGAAAAATTTGAATGGATATCCTCTTTTCTCTAAGAATAATTCTCCAACAACAAAACATCTGACTCAAATTTATTGGGTATTTACTGATGCTCGAATTCTAGAAGCTGTTGCTCTTACCTATGAGACCCCTTATAGCCATCATGATGGTTTATTTTTTCAACATAGCTAGTAAGAGAGTATATTCCAGTAATTTATTTAATTAAGGTTAACTAGATTTTATATATCGTACTGTATATATATATATTTTGTATCCATTTAAAAATAAATAAATTAAATTTTTGCATTGTATTTTATATTAAGCTATAATTCCCCTCGTGGATTGAGACCTTGTTGTGAGTTCATTTATTTAATTAAGGGTATAAGTAAAATATTTTTTTATATATTGTAAAATATTTTCCTGTACCCATTAAAAAGAAAATAAAAATAAATAATTTAACAATATGTTTTAATTTAGCTTTAGTTCCCCCTCGTGGATTGAGACCTTGTCGTGGTGTGGGGGCTTAGTACGTGAACAAAAAATATCACAAAAACTAACCGCAATCCTTAAACATGCAACTTACAATACAATACTTACTTACTGCAAGAGTATTTAAACTTCGGCTTGCCGAAGTTAACTTCCTTTCTTGTTAATTTTAATTTTGGCGTACGTTCGCGACCGTGAGTATTTGTTTTTTACATTTTTTGTTTTATTTGTTTAAGAAGCATGTAAATATTCTTAGATGGCCAAAACAATCCACAGAAGTTAAAAAATGCGTGAAAAAAGCAGTTGAGAGAATGAAAAAACGCCGCTTAGCATTGGCAAACAAAAAAATCAAACTGTTCTTAAACAAATGCATAAAAGAGATCGAAAAAGGCTAAAAGCTTACAGAGAAAATAAGAATAGAGAAGCTCAAGCAAAAAGAAGCTCAAAGAAAAAAGAAAAAAATGAATATAGTTGTTAAAAAACTGGAAAGGTTATAAGAAAGGCAGAAAGAGCATTGCCAGCCGATTTAAACAAAAAAATGTAATTATTAATTATTAATTAATTATTAATTGTTAAATAAGTACGTCTGGCCAGAAAACTGAAACAAAAACAAGAAAGGAAGCTAACTTGGGCACGCCGAAGTTTTTATACCCTTGACAACAACAATAACAATTATAACAATTAACAATTATAATCTATCCCTATCTTCTATAATATGAACAACTTTCATATTCATTTTAGTTTTACAGTTTTACATTTTTTTTTTACCATTTCTCCAAATTTCTCTACCGTTCCAATGGCATATAATATAGTAGTAGTAGATTATAATTGATTCAATTCAAGGGTATAAAAACTTCGGTGTGCCGAAGTTAGCTTCCCTTCTTGCTTTTGTTTCAGTTTTCTGGCTTGACGTACTTATTTAACAATTCAAAACAATTTAATAATTAAAATTTTTTGTTTAAATCGGCTGGCGATGCTCTGCCTTGCTTATAATCTTTCTTATAGTTTGTTTATAACTATATTTTTTCATTTGTTTTTTTGCTTTAGCTTCTCTTTTCTTATTATACCCTTGCAGGGTATTATAATTTCAGTCAGAAGTTTGCAACGCAGTGAAGGAGTCATCTCCGACCCTATAAAGTATATATATTCTTGATCACCATCAACAGCCGAGTCGATCTAGCCATGTCCGTCTGTCCGTCTGTCCGTCTGTCCGTCTGTCCGTCTGTCCGTCCGTTTCTACGCGAACTAGTCCCTCAGTTTTAAAGCTAGCTGAATGAAACTTTGCAGATAGTCTTCTATATACTCTCACTCGAACATAAGTCGGAACGGGCCAGATCGGATGACTATATCATATAGCTGCCATAGGAACGATCGGGAAATTTTTAGAAAAAATAATTATAACTTTGTCAGTTTTCAACATAATTTCTTCAACTTTTAGATACTAGTATTTCATATTTTTTCAGAATTTTTTTGTAAATTTCATAAGAATCGGACGACTATATCAAATAGCTGCTATACAAACGGTCGGTAAAAAATATAAAACTGTACAAAATGTAAAACTGTAAAAAATGTAAAACTGTAAAATTGTATGAATATGAAAGTAATTCATTTTATATTATATTGGGATAGATTAGAATTGATACAATTGGAATCTGCAAGGGTATACAAACTTCGGCGTGCCGAAGTTAGCTTCCTTTCTTGTTTTTTCTATAAGCTTTTTGCTTTTTTTGTTCTCTTTCATGCATTTGTTTAAGAACAGCTTAATTTTTTTGTTTGCCAATGCTAAGCGGCGTTTTTTCATTCTCTCAACTGCTATTTCACGCAATTTTTTAGCCATCTAAGAATATTTACATGCTTGTTAATTAAATAAAACAAAAAAAAAAAGAAAAAAAAATAAATACTCACGGTCGCGAACGTACGCCAAAATTAAAATTAACAAGAAAGAAAGCTAACATCGGCAAGCCGAAGTTTAAATACCCTTGCAGTAAGTAAGTATTGTATTGTAAGTTGCATGTTTAAGGATTGCGGTTAGTTATATGTTGAGACTTTGTCGTGGTGTGGGGGCTTAGTACGTGAATTTTGAATAAAAAATATCACATAATATTTTGTATTTAAAATTCACGTACTAAGTGCTCACACCACGACAAAGTCTTAATCCACGAGGGGGAACTAAAGCTTAATTAAAACACATTGTTTAATTATTTATTTATTTATTTATTTATTTATTTTTTTTTGTAATGGATACAGGAAAATATTTTTACAGGATATAAAAAACTATTTTACTTATACCCTTAATTAAATAAATATACTCACTTACAACAAGGTCTCAATCCACGAGGGGAATTATAGTTTAATATAAAATACAATGCAACAATTTAATTTATTTATTTTTAAATGGATACAGAATATATATATTTACAGTACGATATATAAAATCTAGTTAACCTTAAAAAATATACCATCATGATGGCTATAAGGGGTCTCATAGGTAAGAGCAACAGCTTCTAGAATTCGAGCATCAGTAAATATCCAATATATTTGAGTCCGATTTTTTTTTTATTTTATTTTTATTTTTTTTAATTTATTGCGCGAGTCCCTAGTATTCCCACCTCCCGCCCAACCAGCCGTGTGACGTATGGCACGAAACGCGTTCTAGATTGACGCGTGAGAAAGAAAATAAAGGAGAATAAAGAGCACGAGGAAAATTATATTTAACTAAGATACTACATACTACATACAAGCTAATTCTACAAGCAATACGGTTTTAAGTTTAGGAAGACTATCACTTCCATCAATATAATCAAAGAGGCGGTTGTAATCTGCGCATAAAACCCTAAATGGTTCAAGCACTTCAAACTCCCTCCTACAGTGACCAATAACTAAGGGGATATAGGATCTAGATGTTAGTCGCGGGACATGGAAATTGAGCTGAACTAGCAGATAGGGGCTCCCCATGTCTCCATGTATTAGCTTATGTAGAAAGACGACGCCAAGCATCGTTCTACGGTTAGCTAGCGAAAGAATGTTAACTAATAGAAGTCTACTAGAATAAGACGGTAATCTTAGGTCGTCATATGAGGATAAGCCACGTAGGGCGAACAGCAAAAAATGCTTTTGGACGGACTCAATGCGGTTAATAGGGACTCCAAGACTGGGACTCCAAACGCATGAACCATATTCCAAAATGGGCCGAACTAGTGAGGTGAAAAGACTCTTAGTTACATAAGGGGAATCGAATTCCTTCGACCACCTTTTTATAAACCCAAGCACGCCTCTGGCTTTATTAACCATGTTCAGAAAACGAAAGTTTAGGATCAAGGCGGACTCCTAGATCATCAACAAGAGTTATTCTTTCCAAAGAGCAATCATTAGGCATATAAGTGGCATACTGGGGAGTGACACGTAAAAATGTCATCAGTTTGCACTTGGAGCTGTTGAGATGTAATAGGTTAGCACGACACCATGCCTTACCCTACCTTGTGGGATGCCAGGTGTGATACTGAGGAATTTGGAGAGAGAATTTTAAACAGAACCTTTTGAGTTCTGTGAGACAAATAACTCATAAGCCAATTAAGTATATCAACAGAAAACCAAATCAAGTCGAGTTTCCTTACAAGAAGAGAATGGTTAACCGAGTCGAAGGCATCACTAAAGCCCGTGTAAATCACATCGGTTTGAAAGTTGCGTTGGAAGCCTCTAATAACAAATGAGGTAAGTTCCAGGAGATTTGTAGTGGTTGATCTACGCCTCATAAATCCATGCTGACATGGGGAAATGACGGATCTGCACAAGTGCTGAAAGTGAGGAGTTATTACATTCTCGAAGAGTTTCGGAATAGCCGACAACTTTGAGATGCCCTATAATTACAGGCATTCGTTTTGCTTCCTTTTTTGTGGAGAGGAATAATAAAGGATTCCTTCCAAATTAGGGGAAATTCTAAGGTTTCTTAAGATAAGGTAAATCATTTTAGAGGGGGGTTGCACAGAACTTCCGCGCAATACCTGAACAAGCAGCCCGGTATTCCATCGTGACCCGGTGAATATACTGGCTTAACGCGTTGAAGCTCCAGACTTAGAGAGCTTTCGTTTAAGATAGGACTGAAGATTAGGTTTGAACAGGGCATAGAGTCAGAATATGTCTGGTCAAAATTGGCCGAGGGAGAATATGTTGTTTTAAAAAACTCAGCAAATAGATTGGCAATTGCCTGATCTGATTTTGCTGTAGACTTATTAAATGAAAGCGAGGAAGGATATAAATTTGGTTTACGCTTAGTGTTTACAAATTTATAAAACTGTTTCGGGTTCTGTGCAAACTGAACCCTACAACGAGTCAGATAATTTTTATAACACTGTGGGTTGAGCACGGTAAATTTAAACCGAGCACTGATATATTTAGATGGAACCGTAAGAGAGCCAAAGAGTTTATATTTATTATAAAGCCTAGACTTAACATTTTTTAGGCGTGTCAGCTCCTTATTAAACCAAGGTGGTTTACTAAAACCAACGGTCACCGGAACACAAGATAAAAAGAAGGAGTTCATGGCACTGTAAAAAATGTCCACGGCAGCTGCCATGTCAGTGCACATGTAAAAATTTGACCAATTAAATTCCGCTATTAACGTGTTAAGATTTTAAAAATTAGCTTTACGAAAACAGCGAACTTTATCGGCTAATCGATCAGACTTATCCTTTACAACAGTGCCCGTATCGAAGTCACATCGAAAGTAGGATGGTAAGGATCTTCAGGCAGCGTCAGTGGAGAGACTCTATTTAAGTTTACACCTACAGGATCAGAGACAAAGCAGAGATCTAGTTGGCGGTTTAAAGAATTAAGGACATGGTTAACTTGAGATAAGATAAAGATAAGTCAAGCAAGCGATCTATAAGGTCATGCTGTGCCGCGGTCTGAAGGACATTTGACACATCAACTGATGACCAACGCGATCCAGGAATATTGAAGTCACCTAAAGTCACTTGTTGGTCTGAAAGTCTATTGGAAACGGCCAGAATTGCCGAAAGGTGTTTCCAATAGATGGGCTTTTCAGCAGATGGAGGGACATAAGAGCAGAGATAAGGGAAGAGTCAACAGCAATTAAGACTCCACCTCCTCGCTGGGAAAGACGGTCCAATCTATAAATTGTGTACTTACCTGGAAAAATTTCGGAGCTGAGTATCTCCGGCTTTAACCAAGTTTCTAAGTTACCTGGGATGCGAAGGGAGAAATATCAGAGTATAATTTGGAGAGCTTGCTGCGTAAGCCTCTAGTATTCTGATAGGAAAGTAGCAGGGAAGTATTTAGTTTTTTGCAGCTGAAGTAGAGAAAATATTCGC
The DNA here is from genome assembly GCA_008042575.1 of Drosophila watanabei. NCBI lineage: Eukaryota > Metazoa > Arthropoda > Insecta > Diptera > Drosophilidae > Drosophila > Drosophila watanabei. The sequence continues at coordinate 8,730 of VNJS01009891.1, read as the reverse complement.
ACTGGTCTCAGTGGTGCCGGCTTGGAACAGCAGCACCATCGAAAACTATATTTGCTTCGCGGCTTGCCCCTGATCTCGCATCTGAAGATGTACTTGCCTATATACACGGTCCCGCTCAAGTTCTTTGACACGATTTGCTCTAGTGACTTCTATGCCAGAAAAAGAAAAAACGGCCTGTGGGAGTACGACTCCCCAAGCCGGCACCACTGAGACCAGTGCGAATATTTTGGTGTTTGATTTGAGGGTGTTTGGTAAAGCCAAGTTACCAACTACGGCCGGTAATCCGAGCCTTATTTGACCCTGGTTTTTTTTTTTATTATGGAAGTCTGCGATTTTTTTTATGGAAGTCTGCGGCTGGCGAAAGTCCTCCAACTGAACCCTCCACGAGGACGCCGGCTGGGCAATTGGCACTGTATTATCCCGGACAGCGGGTAATGCACTGTCGCTTGCTCCGACCACGGTAATGCGATGTCTAGCTAAGGCTACGGTTCAATTCCTCCTGCCCAAAAAGCCGGAGGAAATGAACCACTAGCCATGGTTGGAGGTGCCTTGACGGCAGGCATAAAACGCAAGTGGGTGGTACCCCTGAAATAAACCAAACTGGAGGGACTGAATGATGAAACCGGGGCTGGGATGTCAGCCCAAACGTCGGTGGAAGGCGTGACTGCTACCATCGGCGGGCGCGGAGGGAAGCAATCCTCTCTGCGTGTCGCCAGAGGTCACACCTCTAGCTTGACGGGAACAGGCCAGGTTAGTTGTAATGCTACTGTCTCCACCACTACTACTCAGAGCAAGCTTTGCCGCACGGGTGCCGTCGTTGATACAGACTCGGACCTGGAGAGCGTGCAGCAATCGAAAGAGGAGGAAGAGAGCCTTCTCCGTTCGCCCAACCAGGCACCATCTCCCCGCGCAGGGACGGGCCAAAGCGGTCAAGCGAGGGGATGAAGGCCACGCGAGGTACAAGGCGGCTCTTGAGATCCAGAGCCGGCTCCGGAGCAAAGCAGCCCTCTCCCTAGAGGAGAAGCAAAAGCTAGCCTGGGCTGAGAAAAGGATCGAAGAGGGCCGACTTCACTACGCCAAAATTCCTCACATGGCGTCTACGGGCGGATTCGCCAACAAGGTGGAGGAGATGCTTGCCAGCAATAGGCAGCGCTCCGTTGAGAGTGCCTCTAGAGGTGCACCGGCGAGCAAGCGGCCCAAACAGGCAGCCCCCACACCCAGCACGAAAAAGCCCCTCAAGAAGGAGTTGAAGGTTAGTGAGGTGATCAAACGACATCTGATCGTGGTACTCATTGACTGCAGCGACGAAAATGGCAGGATGTCAGAGGCGCGGTGGAAAACAGTACACACGCGACTCGTCGAAGCGCTGNCAGTACACACGCGACTCGTCGAAGCGCTGTTTACGCGGATTGAGGATGACACCAAGGCCCACATGCCAACATTTGATAGTGCGGGATGGCTGAATGGGGTCAAAATCCTGAAGTGTATGGACGACCAGACTCGCAAGTGGCTGACGCAAACGGTTAGCCATATGGAAGCACCGTGGGAGGGGGCCCAACTGGGGGTGGTGGACAGGAAACTAATCCCATCCATACCGAAGGCGTAGGTTCTCTTCCCCATTGCTATTCAAGGCGATCGGGCGCTGAAGCTGCTACAGCGACAGAACCCAGACATACCGACCTCAGACTGGAAGGTTCTGGATGTCGCGAGCCCACTGCTCAAAGAGGGGGGCCAATGTGCAATCCTTCAGATTAATAAGGAGGCGGAGGACATCTTATATCCCAGATACGGGAAGATGCCGTGGGGTATGGGTAGCGTCTACCTACGCCTACGGGGATAAAGATGCGCACACCCTGCAGGCTGGCGAGGTGGAGAAGGACTTAGGTCTAAACACCATCATCGCTGGACGAAACGGTGATCTGAGGTGAGTCACTCTTAGACTTTATTCTACCTACCAACCTATATATAGCAAACGTGGGGGAGGAGCATACCTTTGTAGGCTCCACCTCGTCCAACGTGCTAGACTTAACAATCATAAAGGGACAGGTTACTATGGTATCAGAATAGAGAGTCCTTGAGAGACCATCCTTCTCAGATTATAAGTACATACAGTTCCAGTATGAATTCGAATACTCTCGAAAGTTAACCGTTTTTAAGAACCCCCGGAACACTAACTGGGGAAATTCTCCGGGCACAGTAGAATCTGCGGAGGACATGGAAAAGTCCCTAGAGACCCTCTCCAAGGAGCTACTAGTCGCGTATCACGCATCATGCCCGACATCAGAAATGAGGAAACGGACCCAGCCACCATGGTGGAACAGGCCCCTTTCACTCCGACTCAATAAACTTAAGAATTTCTTCAAATTCGCCAAGACGGCGAAAGACGAGATTATCAATGAGGAATACAAAGCCCTACTTAGTGAGTGCACTGAGGTACCCGATGCCAATAAGCATCAGGCCCTAACAACTAAAGAAAAGCATCTCTCAATAGATTTGATATCCTCTAGAAGAATCCACTGGGCTATAGACTCCTTTACGGGGATAAAAGCACCTGGACTAGATGGAATATTCCCAGCCATGCTACAGGTGACCAAAAAAGTGATCACCCCATGGCTACAGTCTATTTACACAGCATGCCTAAGAACGGGCTATATCCCTATCCAATGGAGAACCTCTCGGATTGTCTTCCTGCCTAAAGTAGGAAAGTGCTGCCATGTGAGTCCCAAGGATTATAGACCGATAAGCCTCACAACTTTTCTACTCAAGACGCTGGAAAAACTGCTGGACCTATACATCAGAAACGATGCGGGAAGACTACTGTCGACCAACCAGCACGCCTACACGAAGGGGAAATCGGTGGAGACGGCACTGCATTCACTAGTAGCCACCATTGATAGAGCCCTACACAACAAGGAATATGCTTTCGGAGTGTTTGTGGACATAACCGGAACATTCAACAATGTTAGCACAAACGCAATAATGGATCGCCTAGAAGCAAACAACACGCCCCCCGCCATCAACTCATGGATAAGAAATCGGCTGAGCTGCAGATGGGTACATTCCGATTGGGGCACCGCCTCCATGGTGAGAGGAGCGCACAGGGGCACGCCGCAAGGTGGAGTCCTATTACCTTTCCTATGGAATCTGGTGGTAGACGACCTGATCAAGAGATTCGACAGGAAAGCACCAAAGATAACAGCCTATGCGGATGACATAAGCATAATTATCACGGAAGTATGTCCATCGATATGTGAGTGGGCGGACAAGGTAGGGCTCAATATCAACGCGGACAAGACGGACCTCATTCTCTTTACGAAGAGATACAAGGTACCGCGATGGATCCCCCACTAGACAGGAAGCTGGCATAGAAACCCAATGTAATGGAGATGGTGAAAAAGGCCACCATAGCGCTATACGCATCTAAGAAGATGCTTAGCAGCACATGGGGCCTTTCACCCGCTCTAATGCACTGGGTCTACATATCGGTGGTGCCTTCGACACCGCTGTATGTAGTCCTAGTGTGGTGGCAAGCCATAGAGAAGAAGACCTACTACAAGCTTATGGAGAGAACCCAGCGACAGGCAGGGGCGCTGAGGTCAACCCCCACAACTGACAGCGGGAAAAGCGGCATAACGCCTAGTTGTATCAGGTAATATTTTGGATTTGGGCACAGTTCAATTGGCAGAGACATGAGCAGTACATCTAATTACATGATACCAAGAACGTGCCCGGATGTAAAAACTACAACATTCATGGGATCTAACGACTGGAAAACAGGTCTGGATCTACTGGGTTCCTAGCCACCAGGTAATTGATGGTAACGAAACCGCGGACGAACTTGCAAAGGAAGGCGTCGGACTGGCGAGAGAAAGAACAGAAAACGTTCTGGTCTCCCTAAGAACGCTCCAAAGTGAGCTAGAGGGACAAGCTAACGAAAGAGCAAGAAGCAGGTGGAGAAGAAATTCCACTACCTGAAAAATATCAAGGATCAGACAGCAGACTGTTAGTAGGAATCCTTACAGGTCACTGCCTCACCGCGACGCATGCCGTCAAACTGGACGTCACTGAATACGTCAACTGACGGAAATGCGATGGATTTGGGACAACCGAAACCCTGGAGCATCTCATTTGCAAATGTCCGGCTCTAACAAGGTCAAGAGTACGACAACTAGGCGCTCCGTCTCTGGTTTCACTGGAAGATGTCTCCAAGAGAAAGAAAGAGAAAGCTAAAGCCACCTCGATCCATATTACTGGCGGAGCTGTCGGCAATTCCACCCCGGCACATTCGGTTACCGAATCGAATACTGTGCCCGAACGCAAAACCCTTGGAGAAGGTATTACGGTCGGGGGCTGTGCTGAGAGGATGTGCCAGATCGTGGATTGCTAGGATTGACACAGTTGCTGCCTACCAGCAGTCGATTTTTTGCGCTTCGGCGATTCGTTTAACAGCTTCAGACTATTCAACTGAGTGTCTAGCGCGGAGAACAGATCATTCGCTTCGCGAAACTTGGCCATAAGTTCTTTAAAACCTCTTCTGGTCTGGCGCATGAAGGCTTTAATTTCCTTTTCAACCTCACGCCAGACAACAATAATGTAAACCGTATTTAGCGGTACATACATCTGCGACGCGGGCCGAAACCTCCACGCATTTAGCGTGCACGACCGCATCGCAATGCCAGCAATATAGACAAGGGTCTTTTTTAAAAATTTCTTTTTGGCAGCCTTTAATAGCACAGACAAAATTCACCGACATTTCACAAACCAATGACCAATGTGCGGGAGAATGAATCCGTAAATACGGAGAGCAAAAGAGTTAACGAGAGAGAGTAAGAGTGAGCGGGATAGCTTGGAACTACCTAGCTGCAGCGCAAAGCAACGGAGCTTAAGCGGGAATAAACGGGATAGGCACAAAAGAGAAGCCAGAAAACCGTCTTTGCACAAAACTAAAAGTGATTATTATTACAATTAATTTACACAGAAAGAGCACTCACACGCGGCAGCAAACGGTAAATGGTTTTTTACTTATTTAAGTAAACAAATTAAAGGAAACCCCGGTTGTTTAAAATGCAAAAAAAAAAAAATACAAATTCGATGCGCAAAACAAAAACACGACCGTTCGCTATGAAGTGAAAAGACGAAGTTTTTCACACATTTTCACAAGCCATCTGGAAGACAACATTTGGAATTCCAATTCTTAATAAACAACAACTGTTTATATAATTCTAAATAATAACTTAAACTTAAGTTTTTTAGGACTATCTTAATAAAGTCGTCAAATTTTCATACAATGAATGCACAAATTTTATAATCATTAAAAATGTGTGCCTTAGAAAATTTATTAAAACTTGTGATATTAGAATATTTTCTTTTAATTTCCCGATTTTTCCTATATCATTTATTTATATTCGTCCGATTTTAATAAAATTTATGAGCAATAGTTTAGCAACATAAAGAATCTTACTATCTTACGAAATATGAAAATATATTGAAAAACGGCGAAATTGGAATTTTTTTTAAGTTATAAAAATCCAATTCTCCAAATTAGACTTATATTTGTTGAAAATTTTTAATTTTTTTGTAAAAATGTTCTGATCGTTTGTATGGCAGCCATTTGATATAGTAATCCGATTTTTAAAAACCCAAATTTTATCTGGAATAATAAAAAAGCCTATTATCCTTTTTTTTCTATTTTAGATTTGTTGAAAAACGGCGGTGTTTTAATTTTTTTTTTGTGAAAATTTTGTGATTTTTTGTGTCGCAGCTATATGATATAGTTGTCCGATCCGGCCTGTTCCGACTTATAAACGAGTGAGAGTATAAGGAAGTTTCATTTAGATAGCTTTAAAACTGAGAGACTATTTTGCGTAGAAACGGACAGACGGACATGGCTAAATCAACTCGGTTGTTGATGCTGGTCAAGAATATATATACTTTATAGGGTCGGAGATGACTCCTTCACTGCGTTGCAAACATCTGACTGAAATTATAATACCCTGCAAGGGTATAAAAAGTAAAACAATATATTAAGCTTATAACCGACAGTTGATCAAGATATGTTAAAAAACAGTGAAGTTATAATTTTTTTTCTAAAAATTTACGTATTGTTTATATGGCAGCTTTAAGATGTAGTTGCCCGATCTGGCTCGTTCAGAGTTATTAACGAGTGAATATAGTATATAGAAGACTATCTGCCAAGTTTCAATTAAATAGCTTACAAACTGAGGGACTAGAGTGCGCAGAAACGGACGGACAAACAGACATGGCTAAATCGACTGGGCTGTTGATGCTGATCAATAATATATATATATATGATTCCTTCACTGCGTTGCAAACTTCTGACATAAATTATAATACCCTAAAAGGTTATAAAAACTGACATATGCTAAAAATCCATTGTATTATGAAAACTTGGAAATTTTTTATGAAAATACACAAAAAAGGATTATTATGAATACTTTTTGGATGACGCTATCGGACTAAAAGACTCTAATGTTAATGTTTAATGGGCGATATACTTATACAGATTTTAAATCTTTGTGGCTAAAAAAACTGGGCTAACGTTCGCTTTACCAAGGGTAACGTTAAGCGTTATATTTTAAATATCGGTTATTAATATTCTATTTCTGGACAAAAGGACCTCCTAAAAGTATAGATTGTCAAACATATTATTTTGTTTTGCCGTAGAAAAACAATTATAACTTTACTGTTTTTTATATACCTTGATTAACTCTCGTTTGTGGGTTTTTTATATTATTTTTGAATTAAATATTTTTACTGGTCTCGCTTTACAAAGGAATGTGTTTTAAAAAATGCCGAGAGAATACGTAAGTTTCTTTTAATATTTAACTGGAATAATATATTTCATATCTGTCTCCCAATTTTCACAAGTGTTGGTCATACAGTTTTCATTCATTATATTGCAACTAGTTAATTTCAAATAGCTTACGAACGTTTTGGGAAGAGTCTTCAAAACTGTTCCGCAGCCATTTATTAGAAAATTAAAGTTGGCATGATAGATACATGCACACATTTAGTCGAGAGTTGGACATGTTTAGGTCGAATTAAAAAAAATATTGTCCGGCTTACGCGTTCTCCAATTACCTAATTTTTGTAAGTTTCATAAGTTCCGCTACGCTTAGCAGCATATAACGTTTAGCAACTATATGTCGATCAACAATAATTGTGTATTTTTTCTGAAATAAATTTCTGCCTTGTTTCCCAACCCAAGTTAACTTTCGTAGCATTGTTATACCCTTGCAGGGAATTATATTTTGAGTCAGAAGTTTGTAACGCAGTGAAGCAGGCGTTCCCGACCCTATAAAGTATATATATTCTTAATAAGCATCGAAAGCCGAGTCGATCTAGCCATGTCTGTCTGTCCGTCCGTCTGTCCAAGTATACGCAAACTAGTCCCTCAGTTTTGAAGCTATCTAAATAAAATTTTGCAGATAGTCTTTTATATACTCTCATTATTGCATAAGTCGGAATGGATCGGTCGGATCGGTCAACTATATCATATAGCTGCCACACAAACGATCCGTAAATTTTTAGAAAAAAATTATAGCTCCACTGTTTTTTAACATATCTTGATCAACTTTCGGTTATCTGCTTAATATATGGTTTCAGAATTTAAGATTTATATTTGTAGAAAAAATTTAAAACTTTGTCAGCTTTCAACATAACCCCTTTCTACTTTGAGATACAAGCATTTCATATTACTTCAGATTTTCGTTTTAAATTTCATAAAAATTGGACAACTATATCATATTGCTGCCATGGGAACGATCGGTAAATGTGAAGAAAATTTACATTTTACTTTACATGTACAAAATGTGAAAAAAATGTAAAACTGTAAAACTAAAATGAATATGAAAGTAGTTCATATTATATAAGATAGGGATAGATTATAATTGATCCAATTGCAATCTGCAAGGGCATACAAGCTTCGGCGTTCCGAAGTTAGCTTTCTTTCTTCTTTTTGTTTCAGTTTTCTGGCTTGACGTACTTATATAACAATTCTTTTCTTATTTTCTTTATAAGCTTTTAGCTTTTTTTCCTTCTCTTTCATGCATTTGTTTAAGAACAGTTTGATTTTTTTGTTTGCCAATGCTAAGCGGCGTTTTTTCATTCTGTCGACTGCTTTTTTCATGCATTTTTTAACTTCTGTGGATTGTTTTAGCCATCTAAGAACATTTACATGCTTGTTAAACAAATAAAACAAAAAATGTAAAAAAACAAATACTCACGGTCGCGAACGTACGCCAAAATTAAAATTAACAAGAAAGGAAGCTAACTTTGGCAAGCCGAACTTTAAATACCCTTGCAGTAAGTAAGTATTGTATTGTAAGTTGCATGTTTAAGGATTGCGGTTAGTTTTTGTGATATTTTTTGTTCAAAATTCACGTACTAAGCCCCCACACCACGACAAGGTCTCAATCCACGAGGGGGAACTAAAGCTAAATTAAAACATATTGTTAAATTATTTATTTTTATTTTCTTTTTAATGGGTACAGGAAAATATTTTACAATATATAAAAAAATATTTTACTTATACCCTTAATTAAATAAATGAACTCACAACAAGGTCTCAATCCACGAGGGGAATTATAGCTTAATATAAAATACAATGCAAAAATTTAATTTATTTATTTTTAAATGGATACAAAATATATATATATACAGTACGATATATAAAATCTAGTTAACCTTAATTAAATAAATTACTGGAAT
>VNJS01009890.1:0-26569 GCA_008042575.1 Drosophila watanabei | reverse complement strand
TTATACCCTTGCAGGGTATTATAATTTCAGTCAGAAGTTTGCAACGCAGTGAAGGAGTCATCTCCGACCCTATAAAGTATATATATTCTTAATCAGCATCAACAGCCGAGTCGATCTAGCCATGTCCGTCTGTCCGTCTGTCTGTCTGTCTGTCTGTCTGTCTGTCTGTCTGTCTGTCTGTCTGTCTGTCTGTCTGTCTGTCTGTCTGTCTGTCTGTCTGTCTGTCTGTCTGTCTGTCTGTCTGTCTGTCTGTCCGTCTGTCCGTTTCTACGCAAACTAGTCCCTCAGTTTTAAAGCTATCTGAATGAAACTTTGCAGATAGTTTTTTATATACTCTCACTCGTACATAAGTCGGAACGAGCCGGATCGGACGACTATATCATATAGCTGCCATACAACCGATCCGTAAATTTGTTGAAAAAAAATATAACTTCACTGTTTTTTAACATATCTTGATCAACTCTCGGTTTTGAGCTTTCTATATGGTTTCAGATTTTTAAGTTTAATTTTATAAAAATCGGACTACTACTACTACTAAAAAAAATTATAGCTTTGTCAGTTTTCAACATAATTTGTTCTACTTTGAGATACTTGTATTTCATATTTTTTCAGAATTTTGTTTAAATTTCATAGGAATCGGACGACTATATCATATAGCTGCCATAACCAAACGATCGGTAAACGTGGAGAAAAGTTACATTTTACTTTACATGTAAAAATGTGAAAAAATGTAAAAAATGTAAAAAATGTAAAACTGTAAAAATGTTATGTATATGAAAGTAGTTCATATTATATTATGTATATTGGGATAGATTATAATTTATATGTACAATTGGAATCTGCAAGGGTATACAAACTTCGGCGTGCCGAAGTTAGCTTCCGTTCTTGTTTTTTTTTTTTTTTATATTGTTTTAAGAAAATGGATTTAATTTTGTTTTGCTTTTGAATAATTTTATTTTTTTGTTTTGTTTAAAAATGTTAAATTTTTTTATTTTCACAAACACATGAAACTCGAACTAAAAGTGAAACATGGGACTCTTGAACTCTGCGTTTAGGTCTTATGGTCTCATCCACCTGAGTTTGCAACATTTTGACCGGTTTTTGTTTTCGACACGATCTGATAGAAACAGATCCTTTTTTCTTAGGTAGTATGTAATAGACGTGCCTTTTTACCCATCACCCCGCCCTTGTGTATTAGTAGGTTTGATGAGGTAACTAAATGGTTCAAGTTCCTGATTTTTACATTTAAGTAGAATGGACAATTTGTGTGCGGTGCCTCATACCATGGTGGCTTTAGAATGGATGGAGGAGCTACTATCCTATTTCAGGCTTCAGACTTTTTATAAGAGTAATGTTTGCAAACAATCCGTAAATTTTTAGAAAAAAAATTAAACTTCACTGTTTTTGAACATATCTTGATCAAATCTGGGTTTTAAGCTTTATATAACCTTCATCTTCTACTTTCAAATACAAGCATTCTATATTGTTTTAGATTTTTTTTTAATTTTATAAAAGTCAGAAGACTATATGATACAGCTGCCATACAAACGATCGGTAAATATGGAGGAAAGTTAGATTTTACCTTACATGTAAAAATGCAAAAATTAAATGGATATGAAAGTAATTCATCTTATATTAGATAATTGATCAAATTGCAATCTGGAAGGGTATACAAACGTTGGCATGTCGAGGCTAGCTTCCTTTCTTGTTTATCTCTTCTTTTCGTTCAGAACCTTCACACGTTTATTCATAAAATGCAGGATAAAATTAACAGCACAAATGCAACAATTATTCCAAATGTTGCTTTTTTTTGTAAAATTTGCTAAGTGCATGCTCTCTTTTGTAGCTCATTTGAGTAGGTTGTACACTTTTGACTTCATTTTTTGAAGAGATAAAAAATAAAACTACAAAAGAGACTAACTTTCTATTGCCTAAAAATTTCATCCATAGCTAATAAATTTCTCACAAAGATTTTGAAGAAATCTTCTTGTTGGGGAAATACCTGTTTATTATTAATTTATGTTAAAATCTGGTTCGAACCACCAATTCCATAGTTCTTGATGCCCTGTGGCGTTTTGCCCTTATTGTAGTGCCGCCGGAATTAATTTTAAAGATTTTTAATAGACCTTTTTACTTAGTTTTATTTTACAGAAAAAATTGAGAGCGCTTCTGTTTTCTCGACTTTCTTACTCTGAACTCACCATGGCGTCCCTCGGTATATCAATACAAAAAAAAAAAAAAAATAACGTAACAGAACCAAGTTAATTCTCACACTTCTGAGACGATAGAATGAAACAATCGATTTTTAAATACGTTGGGGTTTAAATTAACAAAGTTTTGGAACATTCTCCTCCCAAGTGTTGCATAGTAAGGCAATTCATTTTGCAATACCTAATTTCCTTAATTTCTTATTTGATTAACTTAACTATAGGTCATTTAGTAATGTTACCTCTTATCTTAACGTCTACAATTCGAACAGCGTTATCCTTGGCAGGATATGTTTATACTATTATGCCCTTTGGCCAAACATTTCTTGGGAGATCTGCATCCATCACCAGTACGATATCACCTTACTTTAAATTATCAAATTTTTTGCACATTTACGGCTGTACAAGAGATATTGCCTATATTCTTTTCTCAATTTAAGTCAAAATATATCAGCAAGTCTATGAGAAGCCTTCCACATGTTCAACAATTTTAAATCTTCATCTGATACATTGCAGGGGAAAGTCTCTCTATAGTTTGGGCCAATTAATAAATCATTTGGCGTAAAAGGGCTCTGCTTCGGGTAAATCAGATGGCACAAACAAAAGTGGTCGACTATTCATTATAAATTCAATTTCGCAAAATAAAGTCTTAAGGGTATACTCTTTTGGGAACCGTTCTTTAAGCAAGAAACAAATATTTTTTTTGACTGAATCATCAGCGGATAAAACGACCCTGTGCAATTTTTGTGTGTTAATAACAGAGTCATTTCGGCTTTTGACCAATTGTCCATAAAATTTGTTCCATTATCTGAGAATATTTCTATGGGAAAGCCACGCCGGCAACCAAAAAAAAAAACTCCATAGCGTTTTACATGACTTCTATTTATCATTATCTCTATGGGACCGAAGTTATCTATATCAATCTTTAAAAAAGTTTATTCTGTCCGTTCAACTCTGCATTTTGGAAGTTGTCCCATCACAGCTGTCTATGGCTTAGCACGTCTATTCTCACAATATTGACAGTTTATTATTATTTATTGATTTATTTTCTTGATCGTATTTTTACACTTAAATATCAAATATATCATTCTTATGTTGAAAATTACTGTTTCCATAAATAGATGGCAATTTCTCTGATAATAAAATAAATCAAAAGTATTGTTATTAAATGGTCATTACTTAGCACGATTGGATTTTTGGCGTTCATGTCATATTCGTCATCCTTTGAATTGTCCAATCTACCTTTTAGTCTTATCAATCTAACTTCTGAAAGGATTAATGGTAGAGTTTATAGACGACTTAAGTTTCCAATTAGTTCTCCCTTTCGTAGATTTTGAATTTAAGTTTGAAACTAATCCAACTGTATCTTTTTGTATATTAAATGTTCAGCGCCAAACAATTCTGTAGCTGTAAGTTCACCATACACACGAAGTTCTTTGCTACTTTTAAGATTTCTTACAAATCGTAACATCCAACCTGTCGTTCTTTTGAATCTTATCCATCTGGAGAATCGGTTAACGTCTGGTAAAATAAGCTTATGTTTTGTTTCGGATATTACTTTTACGTATTCGTTTGTGCTTTCATTTATCAAAATTACTTTATTTGCCCGCCATTTATTGTTTTTAGATTTAAAGTTTCTAATAAGGACTTGCTCATTCTAGCTACTAATAAGGTGCCCTGCAGTTTCAAACTTGGGATTGGCGTAGGTTTCAGAGGAGCGACGCGAGACTTTGCTGTTATTAATGTGCAATCAACAACATAATTATTTTCAAACCGAATGTCAAAAATTGACATTGTAATCTGTATAATCTATCGCTTTGTCGGTCATCGTGAAAGACTAATTATCTCATTATGTGATTTAGTAAATTTAAGATTAAAGGTAAAAGTGTCACTTTCATAGTTCCGCATCAACCGTAAGACCCGTTCTATCGTTAGTGTTTTTGTTTTAGTAGATCTTTGAGCTGTAATTTGATTGTCAGAGCCTAGTCGTTTCCGAACCTCTGTTGAATTTAATATCCAGTTACACATTTGACGTCCACCCATTTGATGTATAAATGATACGTCCTTTATAAGTTGCACGGCACTTTCAATGTCATCTGCTCCGCCCAAGTAGTCATCCATATAGTGTTTCGTTATAATGTCCTGACATGCTTTTGGATACTTTTCTTTGAATTCATTCGCGTTGTGATTCCTAACTTGTTGTGCAATACTCGGACTGCATTTGGCTCCAAAAAAATATGGCCTTAATTTCGTATACATCTGGAGGGCCCTGTCTTTTATCTCCTCACCATAAAATTCGTTGAGCGTTTCTGTATGTTTCAGGTACTTGAACTTGCAAAAACATTTCTTTGATATCTCCTACAAAGACTATTTTATTTTCTCTGAAATTCATGGGCCCGGAAGAAAATTGATTATGCGGGTCTGGTCTGGGTAGAGATAAATCGTTTAAGCAATAATTATGGCTTTTAGTAGCGGCATCGAAGACTATTCGTAATTTGTCTGGTTTGTTAATATTTTGTACACCGAAATGCGGAAGATTTTTATGGTTGCTTCTGTCGCTCACTCGTTTTAAAGTTTTATCAACAATATTGATAAATCTGTTGTCGTCTACAGACATGGGAAGGTCTTTTTGACCATTAGGATTTAACAAGATTATGTAGTTCATCCAAATCGTAATTTTCTGGATAATGATTGGTTACATTGTCTCGGTCAAATGTCTTTTATGTTTTGTTAAACCATGTACGACGCAGCCCGAAAGTGTGTTGCTAATGACAGGGCCGTAGAGGATTCATACCTTAACTTGCGTGAGACGAAAAGAGACCAGTAATCGTCGGTCCTATTAAAATTCTTGGGTGTGCCTGATCATAAGAACAATCAGAATAATCCTTGAAAAATTTAAATCTGTCTGTCATTTCTTCTATGCTTAGAGTTTGCAGCGGTAAATTAAGATTGGAGACAGTTCTAACGCTTCCCATCATGTGTATCTTAGTATTCACACCACTACCCTAAATGCGTATGCTGACTACTTTTGAATTGTCTTGTTCGTAAATTTCTTTGTTAGTCCATTGCATTTCAATAGCGCTGAAGCAGAGCATATGTTTGTACGTTTGAAGATTTGTCTTTATGCAGAAGGCTATTATGACTGTAACTACAGTTGGGTCTGTTATATTGCTTTTTACGTTTACAGTCTTTAAGTAAATGGTTTCTACCAAGACAGGAGATACACAGGTTATTTTATGTAACGTGTTCCCAGCGCTTATCAACATTCTTCTTTAAATTTTAAACATGTCGAAACAAAGTGATCGTTAAGTTTGCAAAAATTACAAAAGGCTTTCGCTTCACCTTTGACTGCGACATCTCTGATACCCGAAACTGTTAGTGTGCTGTCTTTTGACTTGCCGACATTTTGTCCAAATCCTAAAGCTGTAGCAGGTGGTGGGGGTGTGGTTTCACATAACCACGCTTGAAAAATAATTATTTTGGGATCAGTTTTCAGATTTAACTTTTGATAACGTTTAACAAAGGCAATATGTTGAGACACGGGCAGTTTGTCTAAAATCTCATCAAATATTAAGGGATTTCTCCTAAATTAAGCAAAGTTTGAACAAGATTTGTGGTTATGTCATAGAATGCAAAGAGTTTGTCGTATTTGTCGTCTTAATTTATTTATTTATTTATGTAAAGCTATCAAATAGTTATAAACTAAGAGCTAACTAAGGGTAAAGAGCCATAGCAGCTTAGGCCTTCGGCTCATTTGTCGTCTTTAATAACCGGAAAGTGTTTGATTTTATCAAGAAGAAGCGTTACTGCGTGGCATGGATCGCCAAACCGTTCTTGTAAAATTTCCATAATAGTGTGGACATTATCTGATAATATTAAATGGATATGAACACATTCTTTTGCACGACCTGATAATGCTGATGTTTCAATATTATGTCGATTGTCCGATACAATATCGTTTTCAAACTGAAGTCTACGTTGAGCGCCAGTCACCCACTCACGCGTACGGTCATCTTTGTTGTCGTCCTCATCTGGCAGCTTTTCGATGTCTCCTAATTGGCTACCTGCATTTGATTTCCATTGGGCCATATGCAACTGCTGCTCGAGTTCCAGTTGTTGCTGTTCAAATACCAGACGTGCCCGCTCTTGGTCCTGTCGTGCCAGTTGATCACGTATGTTTTGCTGCTTCTTTGCGTACTCCAGCTGTATTTAAAGTCGTTGTACCTTGGTTGAGGATTGGCTTCCTCCAGTGATATGCGACCTTGCGCCGTCTTCATAGTAATGTCCGGATCC
This sequence comes from Drosophila watanabei, assembly GCA_008042575.1. Lineage (NCBI taxonomy): Eukaryota > Metazoa > Arthropoda > Insecta > Diptera > Drosophilidae > Drosophila > Drosophila watanabei. The sequence goes on along the minus strand of VNJS01009890.1, from coordinate 20,069 downwards.
ATTCGATGGGATCGCCGGTGTAGATGCAACCAGTGCTTTCTTGCGAGTTTCTACGATTGTCACCAGATCTAGGTGTGTCGTCCAATTCACCATTATGTGGCATGTCTATAGTCTTTTGCTGTTTTTTGCTTGTGATCTCTTTTTCGATCCTGCTGGTGCCATGTTGCTGTCTGCATCTTGTTGTACCGTCACAGATATCGTTGTGAAATCATTAATTGCGTCGTCGATTTGCAATTTCACAATATTACTTCATATTTTTGCATGCACAAACACGTTCAGTTGTCGGCTGCGTCAGTTTGTATGTGATGTCTTCTGGGCTAATTGCAAGAGCTATTTGCAATCCATTGCTGTTCTCTTGACTTCGAAGGACCATTTGTTGGGGAAATACCTGATTATTATTAATTTTTGTTAAAAAAAAACGACCATAGTTCTTGATGCCCTGTGGCTTTTTGCCCTTATTGTAGTGTCGCCGAAATGAATAGTAAAGATTTTTAATAGACCTTTATTCTTAGTTTTGTGAGTAGGCGTATTCAGTAGGCGTAAAAATCTTCAAAATAGTGCATTTTTAAACACAAAAGTTAAGAAAAAAATATTAAAATTTTTATTTTTTTTTTTTTACTTTTTTCTATATTTTAGATTAATGTGTAATGTGTATTAATTTTGTTTTTATTACGTTTTTAGGTTGAAGGGTCAGTCTTTAAGCTGTAACTTTAAAATTATAAGTTTAATATCTGAAAATATATTTTTATATTATGTTGTGAATTAGTTGTAAGGCTGGGATGATGCTGAGTCAGGCCAGAATCTTTTGACAGAAAAAATAGATAAAGATAGGACAAGTGTCTTCGTTAAACGGTTGGCTGACGAGAGATATGTGGTGTCAGCCACCGCGTTGTCGGTTAGGAAGGCTCCCGGCACTCGCCAGCGAGGGGAACGAGAGGGCTAAGGGCAGACTAAACCAAGGGCACGCTTCTCACGGAGCTCTATGAGTTCATCTGGTGTGGTTACTTTTCGTCGTCACTAATATCACGATCCACATCGCCGGCACTCGCTGTCTGCCCCCACACCTTACGGCCGACTGCGCCGGGTCCCAGAAGAACACCCAGATATATATAGCATCTGGGGGAAACTTGATCACGCGCTATTTTGGCAATTCATGGCTTATTTTATTGCGTTTCGGCTTGATTTTATTTACTGACTTCAAAGTACTTTTCCTCTTTTTGTTCTTAGTTGTCTTATTTTATCATTTTAAACATATTGAGGTTAGGTTCTATTTAAGCACTTCGTCGTGGCCGGACTCCTTGGCCACTCATTACGGTTTTACTTTATGGGCATACGTTGGTGACGGTTGGTGCTGGTTCTGGGCCGGCACAACCGTTCCCGATGCTCTGCTAATTTCAGGTCCTGCTGGTCGTCAGCCGTCGCTCGGCTGGGTACATAAAGGTCTTCGCCTTTAGCTGGGACGGGTGTCCTTGAGGAGCTTCCTCGGTTTGGCACATGTCACACGACCACCTGGGCTCGTTGAGCGCTTTTCGCTTTCTTCACTTGGAGTCACACTCGCCATCTCCTGTCGCTGAACTTTCCCGTGAGTGTACCTTGACATCTGTCAGAACTTAACTAAAACTTCACTTCGCGAAACTTCTCGCGGTTCAGGTTCTCAACTTCTAGAAGTTTTCTCTTATCGCTCCCTGTTGCTCTTTCTTTTGGCGCGTGCCAATTTTCGGGGGTTGATTCGTTGACGCGATCGTGAGCTCTCTCGCTCTCTCTCATACTACGTTTTGGTCAAATGACCGCTGCTCGTAGTGAGCTTCGATGTGAGTACTAGCGATGGGAGTTCGAGAAGGCTTAAGTTAACTATCGTAAGTGGCTTTTGGAGCTTTAAATTCATCTATCACTAACTTAATATGACCTTAATATCTAATAAAAAAAAAGGGAAAGTTATACAAGGTCATATTTACTAGATATTTACCACATATTTATTTGTGGGTGTCGGCTTGCTCCTCACATTCCCGTCTTTTTTTGGGGGACGCAGCGAGACCGTTATCACGTTCCGCTTTGTGATGTGGACGTGGAACTCCAGATTTCCTGCGTAAAAATCCCGCAAGATGGGCTCCGGCTTGGAGGTTGCCGAGGGCCTTGGTATGGGCGACGGTTTGGGGGCTGCCGAGGGTCTCAAGGTATGCGACGCCATCTGAGCTTCCCTCTTGCGGAATTGGTCTTCCCAATCTATCTTCTCCGCTCAGCTCGCAAGCACTGGAGTCTCTCTGAGGTTTCTGCTATTCGCGGCGACGGTAAGAGCTCAAGAACAATGTCGTCCACGTGTGCGTTCTTGTGCTCAAACGCTTTCATCCATCCTTTGGCCCTGGTATGTCTTTTTCCGCAGTGGGCAGAGGGGGTTACGCTCCCACGGCTGGTTCCAATGCCCGTTCAGTGGTAGGTCTGGGGGCTGCAGGTCTCTCCGAGCAGGCTGTTTCTGCCGGAGTCCAGTGGTGCAGTCAGCAGGATTACAAACGGTTTGGAAGGCGATACCCTACATTTCAGTCAGAGCGGATGCGTTTCGATGGGTCGATTATTATTGTATCTTACGACCTATATTTTATTATATTCTGTACAACAATTTCGTTTAGAGCGTTTCAAGTTCCCTGTTCAAACCTTAAAAATTTTAGAGAGGGCTGTTCGGCTAATTTTAAAATTGAAGGTATTTGGGCTTAATATTGGAAATGTGTTTTTAATGAATCTAAATCTAAACGAATTTCTGCGCATGATGTATGTTCTGCTTGGATAGAATGTGATCAAATAATGTAAGTTTTTTTTTCCAGGGACCGTAAACATTATAAGTTTTAAGCTCCGTATGGAGTAGAGCTAAATTTTTAAAACCCCGTGAGTGCGAAAGGGATGCCTATACGATTTTGATTGCCCGTTTAGCAAGTACGTATGGAGAACGGATAAGATAAGTACTGAAAAATACTAGAATGAACACAAGCGTTAGGTATTTTTATTCGGATGAATTTTCGACTAGGCATGTAAAAAGTTTAAAATATTTAATCTTTCGACTGCCCCCCCTTCGAAAATGGATACGATTCGTACAAATAAGAGCCGTATAGCCGCTTTTTCCAGCGAGGAAAAAAATAATTTAGTTAATGAAATCAAAGGAGAACCAATTTTGTTGGATCTTACTCATAAGAAGCACTTCGAATCAAGTCAAAGAGTGGCTGGTGAAATGAAGAGAGATGCTAATCCTTTTCTTGCGCTGTTGCATATTGAATTACATATGTGTTTTATTACAGGCTAATCCTGCTCCTCCTGCTCCTCCTCCGACCAGATCAGATCTTGTGTACTGAGATTATCTCCTAGGTCTGCTGCCTCCTGCAGAGTAGTTGCTACAGAGAATGAGATTACACAATTGTTACTTAACAAAACCAACACCCCCAAGCCTGATTTATATCAAGAAAAATAAAAAATTTTTAACTTATAATTAATTTGTAATTTGTATTTTTTTCTTATGTATCAATGATAAAACCTGCGGACTCAACTTGCCAACTAACTTGTGAATATCCAATTTGCCTATTAAGGTACTCTTTTAAAATGTTTCTTATTTCTTTGCAAAAGTTTCGAGGACGACTTCGGCGGCATGCTTTTAGGTCTGTCACAACTGCATCTTGGGGTATTGAGTTGGAGTCTTGCGAAGTGTTATAATCTTGGCTCCCCAGGTCTTTTTCATAAGAAAGTTGTGGAGAAAGCAACATTGCCACAGCAATTGCGCATAGCCCAAATGCTACTTTAATTGAACGGTTATAAGCTTCCATATCTGAATGTTGCACTTTTGAAGTCAATTTTATTTTATATTTAACGGAACAATCACAGCTGCTGCGATTATTTCTTATGGATTTTTTTATGAATATCCTAACATCTGGTCACACAGGTCAGCTGTCTAAATATAGGGAGACTTGCTGACTAAAATTTTAGCTCTACTCCATATGGAGCTTTATTTAAGAAATTATGTGTCGATGATTACACATTGATTTGTTTTTTTTTTTTATCATTGGTAATAATTAAAATATTTTATTTATATGAATCAAAATATTCATTCTTTAAAAAAAAATCTACAATTAAAATGTTTTCCCCTAAAAGGGAAACATGAAAAAAAACTGTTAGTTATTTCAAAAAAATTAACAAAATGTTACAGATGAAAAAAAATTTTTTTTAATTCGATTACAAGTTGGTCAATTAATATGGAAACAATAAATTTTGGCTGCTCCCACAGATCACGCGACGCAATTGATAAGTCTTAACATTGTCAACTGTTGCACGCTTTCCAATGCAAGTTTGCTTGCATTTCTAATGCCAAGCTTTAAAATCCCTTATCTACAAAACAAAAATGTTTTGTTTTGATGTGTATGTGTGCAAGTTCGTTTGAACATTTCCTAACGTGCTGTTAAGAGCTCAACGACCACAAAAATTATTATTTTTTTTTAATTAAGTCTTAGATTGGTAAAATCTTACACTGTGCGTCCTTCTGTCCTTTTTTACGCAAACTAGTCCCTTAGTTTTGAAGATATCTCAATGAAACTTTGCATATAGTCTTCTTATAAGCAAAGTACTATGTAAGTCGGTCTTCACGCTAAAAATCGCTTATTTTCCAGAGGCAGTGTGCCCCCGCACAGGCCTCGTTTTGTCCCATCCCATCTCCCTGTATCTCCAAGCCTCGAATCCGACCTATTCTTAAGTCTATCATTTTTTAGTTCGAATAAATATGCGATTTAAAAAACACTCAGAACGCACGTCGCGCAAAAAACCCCAAACAATTCCTACGTGTTTGTTCACGCCAAAAGGCGCTTATTTTCGAGAGGCAGTGTGACTCCGCTTGCAGCCTCACAATGTCACGTTCGTTCTCTCTCCCTCTCTCCGATGAGCTTCCAATCCGCTCCCCGATGATATTTTTAAGTCTGCTTGTAATTAGTACCAACTACGACTCCTTACAATAAACATCAAAGACGCACGTCCCGCAAAACCCCGCAAAAGTTCTACGTGTTTTTTCTTATCGATTGCACCCTTAGGTTAAAGGTTACATATCAAGTGCCCTGAAAGGTTTAAGACGCCCCCCTCATTGGTCCTTTAAGCCAGATATTCCTATCTCCAGCAAATCCGGTGGTTTTGACACCGCACAAGATATGTGGATCACGGGTCGTGGTAGCAGGTGGGCGGGAGCAGCCCTGTCGTCCGGGCGCCGGCTTCTGGTCGAGACCGCTGCCCGCGAGGGGAATGGCCTATGGGACGCCCCGTCGACCGGCAGCGTTTTCCCAACCGGCCGCGGGGGCATCCGAGCCGGGTGCGGCCACGTCGTCCATGCACCGCCCCTCGGGCCCGAAATCCCCGCGTGAAGCACGGCCCCGTCGACCGGAAGCCGTCTCCTAATCGGGAGAGGAAAGAGATGGCCGTGGGAGACCTCGGCGTCTGTGGCCCCGTCGACCGGCAGCCTTTTACGCCGTGGCCCCTGGGGCCGGGGAAAAGGGAGAGGGGAGAGCCGTGTCCGGGCTGGGTGGCGGCCACGTCGTCCATGCACCGCCCCCTTGAGCCTGGGGTACTCCCTCGAGTGGGGAAAACAGCCCCGTCGACCGGCGGCTGTCTCCAGGTCGGGAGAGGGAAGACACGGCACCCGGGGCACTGGCGCTTGCGGCCCCGTCGACCGGCAGCCGTGCGCGCCCTTTGGCCCCGATGCCGAATTAGGGTCCGAAGGAGGAGGGGGGAGCGGGGAAATCAAAGTAATGCGCAGTGGGTTTCTTTCATTATGTCTCCTGGTCGTACATTTATTCAACTTGTGCTAACTTAAATAACCCTAATCTTTGTCCCTACCTCGCACGCACCGGTAATCCCCCGGGGGGGTTGGCCTGAGGCCCAGCTCACCCAATTACTCCGCCATCGTGGGGGCCAGCCTATCCATGGTGGCGGCCACCCACGGGTCCATGATGTGGCTCCGCGTGGCGATCCTCGTGGCTATGTCCGTTATCTGCCGCGGCTCCTCAGCTTGCCGGTCGAAAAGAAGTCTTTAAAGCGCATCTGCTCAGCTTGCCGGTCGAAATCGAACTCCTCGCGGCCGATAAGAGTCGCTGCCAGCAACTTCTCTCTCTGCCGCTCGTCCCTCGTTGTCAGCGTTCTCGCCTCTGCCGACACGAAGCTTTAGCATGCTTACGTGGCGGCGTTGGCTTCGGCTGGGGTGCGCGCTGCTCGCGATCGGCCCTCTGGGCCATGCGGCTGCGCAGCGTTCTGCCCTGCTGCGATTGGGTCCTGCTGCTCTGCCGATCTGTTGACTCTGCCGGTGTGGCTCTGCCGGTATGGCTCTGCCGGTATGTCGGCTCTGCCGTTCTGTTGGCTCTGCCGATGCGTGGCTCTGCCGGTGTGTGGCTCTGCCGGTATGCGTGGCTCTGCCGTTGTATGGCTCTGCCGTTGTATGGCTCTGCCGTTGTATGGCTCCGCCGATATGTGTGGATCTGCCGATATGCGTGGCTCTGCCGGTGTGTGGCTCTGCCGGTATATGGGTTGGCTCTGCCGGTGTATGGCTCTGCCGGTGTGTGGCTCTGCCGTTGTATGGCTCTGCCGTTGTATGGCTCTGCCGGTGTGTGGCTCTGCCGTTATGCGTTGACTCTGCCGATGCGTTTTTGCCGGCTCTGTTGTGGTCCGGGCGATGATACCGCTGTTGCTAAGCGGGCTTTTGTCGTCGACTGTACTCTGATTCCTGTTGCTATGCGGCGGCTTTTGCCGTTGATCGGCCTGGGTGCTGGGTTGGCGATGTGTGCGTGCGGCTAACTGTGCTCTTGTCCGTGAGGCCTGGCGGCCTAAGTCTAACTATTTACATATGCCCTTCGTGGGTCTTGTTGTTTTCTCCTAAGCTATGGTTACTTAAATAATACTTTCCTACTAGCTAACTTATTAATATACCCTAAATCCCAACTTATCTATTGACATTATTGCTAATTATTTATAATATTTACACCCATCCGTACAAGTATTGCGGCTTACACAAAATTTTTATCACCTTAGAAGTAGTCCCCATTGACATACTATACTATTCCAACTGTTTCTCCAGTTACAAAAAAAAAAAAAAAAATTACAAGAAAGGAACCTAAGTCTGGCACGCCGAAGTATGTATATACTTGCAGATTGCAATTTGATCAATAATAATCTATCCCTTTATAATATAATATGAAATTCTATCATATTAATAGAATTTTTACAGTTTTACATTTTTTTTAATTTTTCACATTTAATAGTTTCTATGGCAGCTATACGGATTTTAAGGAAATTAAAAATGAAATTCGGATATAAATATGTATCTCAAAGTAGAAGAAAATATGTTAAAAACTGACAAAGTTATAATTTTTTATTTTATATCTTAATGTTTTATTTTATATACGAGTAAAAGCATATAGAAGACTAGATAGCTTCACAATTGAGGGAGTAGTGTGTATAGAAGCGTACGGACAGACGGACATGGCTAGATCGACTCGGCTGTTGATGCTGATCAAGAAGATATATGCTTTATGGAGTCTGGAATGCCTCCATCACTACGTTGAAAACTTCTCACCAAAATTATAATACCCTGCAAGGGCAACATGTCTTTTAATACTCTGGGCTATAAACTGGACAAGTATATTATATAGCTGCCAAAGGAAACAACGAAATATTAATAGAAAAAATTATATTTTTGCCAGTTTTTACCATATATATATGAGCATATTGTATTATTCTCGAATTTCAGTTATAATTTCATAAAATTCGGACAACTATATCGACTATATAAAAGGTCGGTATATGTGGAGGAGAATGTAAAGCTGTGAGTGCAAAGAAATAAAACAAAAAATGTAAAACTGCTAAAATAATAAGATATTTATAAAAATGTTTTGGTGTTTTGCTCTGGCTAAGTAATTTATTTGATACTTACTCTGGGAAGGCAAAAAAATATACACTGGACCAAACAAGAATATGGAATAAATAAAAATGTACAAGTAAAACCTACAGTTGGCTGCAGCTGACAGTCATTTACAGTCCGCAAAGCCAAAAACAAAATACGCGCTTAAATTGGAAAGGTAGGGGTGACTGTAATTCGCTGTCAATTTCGTACAGTCAAAAAATCCAATATCAAAATACTTGGACTGCAGCTTTACTGTAATTCAACCCTAACAAATACATAGTTAATTCAACCCAGGAGAATTTTGTTTGTGATCAAATGTTTTTGCAGTAGTTAGTGGTAATGGTGGTTGAACCACACCATTTTCAGGAACATGCCATTTAAATTTTTTCACCTCAAAGATGAATGCAAATGTCTACCAGACTGTGCTCCAAATGACTTATCCCTAGTTTTCTAAGATTTACGGATTTATGGATGGGATGTCAAGATGACAAGCAATGGATTAAAGACCAAAATGTCGAATTGGTTGGCCGTCTTATTACCCCGACATTAACAATCAGGAGAACATTTGGGCACTTTTGTCCAGCAATGTATACTAAAGAGTAAGAAAATTAGGTGATCTTGGGAACCTGGTTGAAGAAATTTAAAAATGGCTGGTCAAACAATTTCATTCAATGATATAATAAAATATTATGATTTTTTACTAAACCATATCTTATAATAATTAAGAACAATTGTGGTCAAGCCAAATAATGGTAACACATTGTTTTTTATTACTTAACTTTTGCAGTGCCTTGAAATTTTGCCAACTACATTTAAATTTATAGTTTTATTCAAAAGTTTAAGCCGTTAAACTTATTAAGCTTAGCAAGTATTGATTTATCTATCAAATAAAATTTCTTTCACTTAAATCAAAATTCTTGTAAAAAAGATACAATGTAAAAAAAGAGCCAAACCTATTCATTTGAGCAGCCCTGTATATTACTCACCATAACTAGATCAATCTCTTACGTATTTGTTTTAAAAACAAATTATTTCTGACCCTACCTCAGGTTTGAGATAAATAAAATTTGCGTCGGCGCAACAAATCGATAGGAACTACTCAGCTTTAAATATTTATTTAATGCTATCCTTTGCAATAAAATTGTGAAATGAAGGTAAAATGCTGTTTCTATAAATAAATCTAAACAAGAAATTAAGCAAACTTCGGCACGCCGAAGTTTGTATACCATTGCAGATTGCCATCGGATACTTTATAATTTATCCATATCTAAATAAATATAAAATACTTTTATATTCATATTATTTTTACAGATTTACATTATTTTTAATTTTTTACATGTAAAGTAAAATTTAATTTTCGTCCACATATTCTGATCGTGCCTATTGCAAATTCAATATGAAATTCTGAAATAATATAAAAGCTGACAAAGTTATAATTGTTTTTCCATAAATTTCGGGGCCGTTCCTACAGAAGCTATATGATATAGTAGTCCGATTTTTATAAAATTAATTACAAAATTTTGAAGTAATATAAAAAGCATACATCCTTGAGTAGATGACGATATATTGAAGAATAGTGAAGTTATAATTTTGTACTACAAGTTTTTGGATTGTTCCTAAGGCAGCTATTTGATTTAGTTGACCGATCCGGCTCGTTCCGTTTAATGTACCAGTGAGAGTATATAGAAGACTATTTGCAAAGTTTTATTGAGATATCTTCAAAACTGAGGGACTAGTTTCATATAATCGGACAGACGGACATGGCTAGATCGACTCGGCTAATTATGCTGATCAAAAATATTTATATTTTATGGGGTCGGAAATACAACTCTAGTCATAATTACTTTCTCAAGGTGGCATTTTGTGCATGGTTTATACACATAGGCTTGTGCAGCAAGAGGGGGGAAATGAAATGCAAAAAAACTTTTATCTCTGCAAAGTCAAACCTATGCAAAGCTAGATGAAAGAAGAATGCAAGAAATAACTGTTCTTATGCGAATGGGAGAGGCATATTAAAAGATGCTTATCAGTTGTCAGAAGTATTTACACACGTTTTCGATGCGTCAAAATTATTTTTACAATGCATAGTCATTAGTATTTGGCTTGCAGCAACAAGTGGAGGTTCGTTTGCTCTAATAAATTTAATTTTGTGAAAATTCAATTGAAATAATCATTTATCTTTCACAGTTATCATAACAAAATGCCTAAAACAAGGGAGTTAACCCTTGAGCGCCGGGCTGAAATTGTTGTTAAGTTTAAAGTCGGTATCTCTCCAACTGAAATCGCTGAGTTCTATACAATTTCGCGCAGAAATGTTTACTATTTAGTAAAAAAGTTCAATACATTTGGCAGATTAAAAAATAAAAAAAGATCAGGCCGCAAACCTGTGTTGGACCAAAGACAATGCAGGCACATTCTGGGAGTTGTAGCGGGCAATCCAAGTGCAAGTCAAGTAAAAATTGCCCAAGAATCAAAAAATATAATTGGTAAACTATTAAGTGATTCTACAATTCGTCGCAGGCTAAAAGAAGCTGATTTTAATACATACATGTATGTTGTCCGCAAAGTGATTAACTTCACACCAACCAACCGAAAAAAACGCCTTCAATTTGCATTGGAATACAATAAAAAGGCTCTTGACTTAATATTTAATATTTTATGGACGGATGAGGCTGCATTTCAGTACCAGGGGTCCTACAGTCATAATTTTATTCATTTAAAGAAAAACCAAAAGCATTTAGCAGGCCAGCCAATTAATAGGTTTGGTGGTGGCACAGTCATGTTCTTTCCTATTATGGATTCGGAGACCTTGTACCGATAGAAGGAACTTTAAACCAGATGGGATACCTTGGAATACTTAACGATCATGCCTTTGTGTCAGGAAATAGACTTTTTTTTACTACTGAATGGATTCTCCAGCAGGACAATGCTCCATGCCACAAGGGTAGGATACCGACCAAATTTTTGAGTTCTTCCTTGGCCTCCACAAAGCCCAGATCTAAATATCATCGAAAACGTTTGGGCTTTTATAAAAAATCAAAAAAAACGCGACGGAGTCATTGCTGAAATTAATGAAATTTGGTCCAAATTGTAACGAATCGAATATTTCAGGCAAGTTGTTGGCTCGAGATCTAAGCGCACGCAAGATAATGGTCCGGCTTCGGCTCGTCGGCTACGGGGGTGATGGCCTTGCTTAGATCTCGGGATGCCTTTATATAATTTTAAGGTCGATAATTGCGTGCTACAACAATTTAAAACCGGGATAGAGATGCACACACACAATAAAAGAGTTAAAAGGGAAGAAAAAGGGTATTCTCTTTTCAGCTACTCTCCTTAATTAGCTCTCCTGGTGTCCTAAAGGCTCTGGTTTGCCCACCCTGCCAATGATCGCTTCTACCCTCCGCGCTAAAAAGCCTGAGCGACCCCTTTTACAAGTGCTACCCCATATCAGAAGGCAATGCTAGCTGCAGCAACTTTTAAAATTCTTTAAAACATTATAAAATTTTATTACAAGCTAAAGACAAAATCATTTCTTAGAATAAATAGTAAATATAGAGAATAAATATGTGTAACATTCATTGGTTTAAGGTAAATAAAAATAGTAAATAAATAATTTTAAGGAATTCTTTATGATTTTAAGACTTTCTGGCAAACAAAATAAAATGGACAATTCAATTGGGGATTTTAATTCGTGTGTCTTTCTGTTAATTAAAACTTGATTTTTAAATGCTTGGCATTAAAACAACAAAACTTAAACAACATATAAAAGCTCTTTGCTCTTAGGTCTTTAAAAATGTAATCTTTAAAAAATCGGATGGCCGAAATGACTTTTTCTTGTTTTAGTTATTTTCTATTAAAAGCCAAACTCATATATTATCTTTCAGAAGCCGTTCATTCCCAATCATCGAACACATTGTTTTATGTTCAGCGCTCGCTAAAAAATGCATGCTAATGTAACTTCAGATCGTGGTGGAGGAGGAGCTGGTTCATGGAGACTACCACCGGATGAAACTTTACAAGTGCAAGATCCAAAACAAAAAGATCATGATCTCGACCTGGATGAAGGCCACAATTGGCGAAGTATAATCTTCTCATTAATTGTTATTAGCTTCGTAATAGCTGGTATAATAACAGCGATTTATTTATTGGGGTAAATACATATATGAATAAGGTTTTTCGTGTTGTTATTATCATTTTTAGTTGAGAAATTTGCTTGAATACATTTAGTTAGGGGATTCTACGAGGGTGGTCCGATAAGTACTTAGCCTCCAAAAGAAAAACGAACATTTTGGAAAAGTGACTAATTATTTTATAACATAATTTCATTTAAGCTCGATACACTTGGCCCAGCGATGCTAGAATTTTCGTAAGCCATCTGAAAAAAACGTTTTCTCGAGGTCTGCAAAATAGGCCTCTGTGGCGGCGACGACCTCCTCATTCGACGCAAAATTCTGTCCAGCGAGTGACAGCGGGCGCGAAACGACGCAGAAACTCCTTCAAATTGCGCTTAAACAGCGTCAAACACTGCTCTGAAGTGCTCTCACGGTTGCATTTGCTGTCCGGAGTGAGCAAACGCGGCACCTGCGGCTATCCACACGGAGTCTGTTTGAGATGCCTACTGTTTCAGCTATCTCGCGTATCTTCCACCGGCGCACAGTAGAGCCCATAGAACAAAAGCTATTGCAAAAATCAAAAAAGTCGATGTCGCAAAAACGATTTTAACCATACTTAATCGACGGAAAATTTCCCAACGATTAAGAATCTACACTAAAATCAATTTAAGGATTTTTTTGTAGAAGATATGAGCATTTATATTTTCATTTTTGTATCATAGGAGAAAAAAATTGAAAATTGGTCGACTGGTAGCATTACTCAAAATGTAGATTACCTATCGTCATGTTATTCTCTTTAAATGATAGATACATTCATTGACTGTAAGCTAAGCTGAAAAAACGGCAGTTGTGTTTGGGCTTGTACAGGTAAATCGCTACCTGCCATGTGTCCATTTTGTTCACTTTTTTCTGGCTAAAGTAGTCTATATCTTCTGAAGCCGATGAAAGCCACCGAGTACACTATAACTACGACTTTTGTGGATATTTTTTTTTTACCAAAATCAACTGTTATCGGCTGCGTCACGCTGCGTCTGCGAAAATGTAACGTCATAAACCAAAGCAACTCAATGGTAAAATATAACAAAATACCAAAAAAGTTTGGTCTTACTTAAGCGCGAAAACGCTTATTAGGGTTAAAATTTTTAATTTGCTTATCGTTCCTTTACTTTGGTTTTTTAATAACACTAATACAAAAATTACAAAGAAATTTTTTTTTAAGGTCAGCCAATAATTAATTTTTATAAAATAAAATTTTTTATTTATGCATTCGAAATATTTTTATTTAAAGAAATACATAAAAATAAAGATAAAAAATTAAATAAAAAATATTTTATATATTAAAAATTGGCGGTCTGCCAATACGAGATTGTGGATTTTTGTCACCTTATCCTTCGTGGTAGCCGTTTTCGGGGCACCTGGGCGTGGCTTATCAAATCCCGACGTGCGACCACGTTGAAACTTGTTAAACCAATCTTTAGCCATCGAAAGAGTTAAGACACCGTAAACAGCATCTAAGCGCTCTTTGATTTCGCTGCGCGATTTCCCTTCCATACACCGGAATCAAATCACAGACCGATTTTGCCCTTCCTCTATTTTTCTAAAATCTGCGGACATGTCCGATTCCACAAGCAGTCAAAACAAAACTTCGAGTCCGTTTCGGCTAAAATTTCGACAGTAGCCGTCTACAAGAATGTACTACACTATAGTAAATTTCTCTTGCGATACTGACGCCATCGGGCGGTGAGGCTAAGTACTTATCGGACTGCCCTCGTATATACGATGTAATGACTAAATTACTAAACAATATTATGAGCCGAATAGGGAACGACCCAGAAACGTGGGCGACTTGATTGCTATAAAAATTCTAAATAGAAGCAAGAATAATGCTTTGATTTACTCAACGAGTTTAAAAGTTTGATGGAGTTGAAGATTATGATCAAAAGATGCCAAAACTCTGTCAACGGCCTGCAAAAAGCTATTTGTTTGGCACATTGGCTTAACAGTAATTCAGTAGATTTTTTTTAGCAACCAAGCAGTCACTGAATTGTATTGCATCGGAGAAGCTTCATGTATGGGAATCAATATTTTCAGTTGCCTATATTTTTAGTAATTCAGTCATTAAGTCGTATAGGGAATCCCTTAAGAATTATAGACAATAAAGATACAAGTTCTGTAATTATATCTGGATCAAAACAAAAAAGTCTATAAAATTAAATTAAATTAAAGCCAAATTGTTATATTGATATATACAGTTACTCCATTTTTCAGATATGTTGATGAGCTTTTATATTGGTCAGGTCGAAGAATGATTTTAGATGAATACTTACAAGGAGATTTAGTGCCGAGAAGATTGGAGTCCTCTTGGGTAACTACTGAAAAATATGTGTTTCAATCAGATGATGGCGGTCTGGCAATTTTGGATACTACTACCAACTTAGTAAACGTCTTAGTTACTAACCACACTCTTCGTCAATTAAATGTGCGAGGCTATTTATGCTCCCACGACCTTAAATATGTTTTATTTAAACATAACGTAAAAAAGGTATGATATAATTTTCATAATTTTTGCTTGCTATTTTAAGTACTTAATTTTTTTTTTGCAGAGTTTTCAGAAATCATTTACAGCGTTTTATACCATTTACGATGTTGAGAATGATCACCACATGCCAGTTAAATTGAAAGACTCGTTAAAGGTGCACAGAACGCGACTACAATATGCATCTTGGCTTGGCAATACGACCGCCTTAGTATATGTGGTTGACAATGATATTTTTATACGTCGATCGCCTTTAATAGAAGAAGATATACGAATAACTACAACGGGGGAAGAAAATAAAATTTATAATGGAGTTACCGATTGGCTTTATCAAGGTATTTGGCATTCTAAATATTAGAACTTAAGGGGGTCATCCCATGTGACGGCCTGTTTTCAAGGGGTTTTTTAGAATTTATTTTCTTCGTCCAGTTAAAAGATAGAGCCTTAAATTTTTTGTCACTTGTAAAAATATATTTTGACAATATGAATATAAATTTTAATTAAAAAAAATATTGAGTGGAACTTGAGGTACACCGTTTTGAACACCCCCGCCTTTAAAAAAGGTACCCTTAGTATCTCCACGATTCCGGCCGATTGGCTTATCGGAAATCAAAAAACTAAACATCATTTAAATCTGTACGTCAAAATGCACGGTATGAACCACAATCAAATGAATACATTTGAAAAAAAAGTTGCGTTTTTTGCCGATTTTTTTTAGTATTTTGCTAAAAAAAATATAAGTTTTTAATATTTTTTAATGATCGTAGTTCATTCCATGCATTTACATGTGTTTAATATTCCCTAAAAATTTCAAGTCATTCGGTCCATCCGTTTTTGAGTTAGGATGGAGATCAGTTCGAAAAACACAGTTTTGCGAAAAACGCAAAAGAAATAATTATTCCAGGAGTAAGCTGCACTGAAGGGCATACTTTCACAGCGCTATAACTTTCATATGGCATCAAATATCAAAAAATCTTTTTAACCACATATTCTTAATTGGAAAAAAAAAATTTCGATTTTTTTTTCGTCACATGGGATGACCCCCTTAAATAAGTTAAGGGGGTCATCCCATGTGACGGCCTGTTTTTAAGGGGTTTTTTAGAATTTACTTTCTTCGTCCAGTGGAAAGA
Organism: Drosophila watanabei; assembly: GCA_008042575.1. Lineage (NCBI taxonomy): Eukaryota > Metazoa > Arthropoda > Insecta > Diptera > Drosophilidae > Drosophila > Drosophila watanabei. The sequence continues at coordinate 4,385 of VNJS01009890.1, read as the reverse complement.
TAGAGCCTTAAGTTTTTTGTCACTTATAAATATATATTTCGACAATATGAATATAAATTTTAGTAAAAACAAAAAAATTTGAGTGGAACTTGAGGTACACCGTTTTGAACACCCCCGCCTTAAAAAAAGGTACCCTTAGTGTCTCCACGATTCCGGCCGATTGGCTTATCGGAAATCAAAAAACTAAACGGCATTTTAATGTGTAAGTCAAAATGCACAGGATGATCTAATTAATTAAATGAATATATAAAAAATTGAATTTTTGACAGACATTTGAAAAAAAAGTTGCGTTTTTGCCGATTTTTTTTTAGTTTTTTGCTAAAAATATAAGTTTTTAATATTTTTTAATAATCGTAGTTCATTTCATGCATTTACGTGTGTTAAACATTCCCTAAAAATTTTAAGTCTTTCGGTCCAGCCGTTTTTGAGTTAGGATGGAGATCAGTTTGAAAAACACAGTTTTGAGAAAAACGCAAAAGAAATAATCATTCCCTGAGTAAGCTGCACTGAAGGGCATACCTTCACAGCGCTATAATTTTCATATGGCATCGAATATCAAAAAATATCAAAACCTTATATTCTTCATAAGTTATAGATAATATTAATTGGAAAAAAATTTTCGATTTTTTTTTTTCGTCACATGGGAATGCTTTGATCATATTAAAAATATTTATTGGAGCTATTCCCATTTACTTCAGTGTTTGCACATTGGGCGGAAAACACGATTTTTTAGCATAAACTCTAGTTTTTTTGGCCGTCACCCACAGACATTGTGGGCATAACGTCAATAATTTACTGTTTTATGATGATTTAAAATCTTATACATGTCTGTGTCCAGTTCTTCCTATCTCCCTTTCTCTTCGAAGTTCCAAACAGCTTTCAGATCCGCTTCCCTAGGCTATTCTTAAGTTTTTTTGTAATTAGTACCAATTTACTTTTCGTGCAATAAAGACATATCCTACGCATGTCGCGCAGTTTACGTGTTTGTACTTATCGAGTGCCCGTTCAGGTAAAAGCTGTCTTCTCATAACAATGTGCAAAAAGTCAGAGAGAATTTAGGTTTTTATTATTTTTTAATTTGACCAAAATTCTTTCACCATCTAATGGGGTTCTTCCACAACATATTTCAACATTCTCGGATATGTTCTTATGTCAAAATGACAATTTTTCTAACCATTTTCAAGAAATTTCTTGGTTTTGACTTTATGAACTGTTTTTGCATAAAAATGAATGAGCTCAACCGCTTAAAAGCCTACATATGTGAAGCCTTTGTATAAACATCTTTTATTCAAATATATATTGGTTTATATGGGCTATTTTGCTCATGTCCTTATCTCTAAAAAGACCAATGCAGTGGCCATCTGTTTCTATAACATGGAAATCGAAACCTTTTTAAGTGCATGTGGCGATGCATACATGCCCAATCTTTAAAGATATGCTATGATGTCTCGCAGGGGGTCATATTACATTTCAATAAATATTTATTTTAGGCTCGAAAGCGATTATGAATTTATATAAATACAGATAACTGCTAAACAGTTCACTGCAGCTGTGGCTTTTTAGAATATTTATATATATACGTATTAAGACTTGAGCAAGGGCTAGAAAAATTAGGAGTGAAAATACAAATGTAAATATTCAAATATTAATTATGAATTTTACAATTAAAAATTGTTATTTTGGTGCTGGAAGAACTGTATATAAATCAGATTAAGGACAGAATACTATTTACTATATATTTCTGAAATCATACCCCTGTTCCTGATACCTGCAAGTGAGGTCCTGCCGGGGAAAGTGATCGGTGCTTTTGTCGTCGCTGCTGCAGTAGACGCTCCCGCTCCTCTCCACGCGAAACATTTTTTATTTATTTTTTATTTTGTCGATTTGTATTTTTTCAACCCAGTTGGAACAATATGCTATGAAACAATAAGGACTCGTTTTTGTCCGTTTGCTTTTAATTAATACTCTGCTAATTACCATAGAGGGGAAACAAGAGTCAAATATTTATCTACCTTCATATTTAAGGAGCTGGCTTAAACTCTGAACGGCACTTAATTCAAAATTTCATATTGGAAAAAGCGTTGATTTTTTTTTTTTTGTAAGTCGAAACTAGACTAGACTAACTAGATTTTTAATGGTTTTTTAAAGTACTACGATCAGCTGATCATCAGCCCTGCACTGTCAAACACACCATAGGATTTACCAAAGAGCTTTACAACATTTTTTCGTTTTTGTGCGTATAAATTCAAGTTCGTTACAAATTTACAATTTTCACGTTATTTATTTAATGTTTTCGATTTATGTATTACATAAAAAATCAGTGTTTGTGACCAGAGTTTAGATGTGTAGCTTAAAAAACGTAGTGGTAATTAAGTCTATTAACAAGGAGAACGAATTAGCGTACACCTGTCGTTCGTGAAGTAGAACTTACTAGATTCAATCGGATTCAGTCTAACTCTTTTACTAGCCGAAAGTGTGAATTATTGTGCGTCCAAAATGTGTAAAACGAACTGCTACTTCTTGCTAACCGTTAAGCTCTAGCCAACAATGTCAGTAGAAAAACGAAGTATTTTCTTAGTGTGGCGCGCAAAAGAAGTGTTGAGCCATGGAAAGCTTTGCATTTGATACTGTTCACAAAAGCCAGAGATTGGCAAAAACTGTGAAACTTTACTAGTAGGCTTTCGAAAACAAATAATAATAATGAAAAACCGGCATCCGAAAAGGTTGGACAAAATGCACAAAAATTTAATATATTAAAAGCCAAATATCAAATATTTTACCAACAGTAATGAATTTCATATGACCATGATTGATGGCAAAACGTTCAGTGTCATATCGGAATCTTTTTCGCAAACTTTGGGAATCTGCAGCGCAGAGAAAAGCTTTTCTATTAATGAAAACCAATTTGAATATGGCTTATCAACTCTCCACGCCTGCATTAGGTTTTTCGAGTGTTTTTTGCGCATTGCAAATAGAATCCCAATAGGGAAGAGGCAAGATCGTGGTGCTGACAAGAATATTTTTGAACAAAATAAGAGAACTATTCAGCAGAAGTTAAGAGACGAAATGCATCTACTGGTGGATATACCAATTGGTATTTCTGGCAGTACAAACAACGGAAGCACAGCAAGGAGGTTTTTCCAACAACCAAATTTGGCTGCTCATATAACAGGAATAACCTATATTAATACATCGATTCAGTGTAGACCTACGTGTACTCGCTTATGGACACGAAATAAATGCGGAAGCATTCCGATCTCATTTGAAACTGCTGAAATTTTTGAGAAAGCATACCCCTGGTTTTACATGGCATCGTCTGTTCACAGAATTGTAGACATAATAAGCAATTTTTGCCCTTCAATTGGAGGAAGCTTTCGAAACATACGCGAAAAAATTTGAGGAAAAATAAAATGGAAGATATCTTAAATGCTTTATTAGTTTCTTCCGACCCATTCATATCTTCATAGCAATTAAAATTCTAAAAAATTACAAAATTAATTAATTATTAAACAATTATATGATTTTTCCTTAGGAGTGGAAAAAATCCGATTGAGATATCTATTATAGCTTAGAAGTTATTAATTAATTGCCGCTAGCGAGGCCCAATCGCCCACTGTGCACTGGAGCTAAAGTTATAAAGTGGCCGAAGAACCAAAGTGAAAGGACCAAATAAGGAGACCATTACATGTTGAGCATTTGTAAGAGACTTCGTTTACTGTATATATAGGCTATTTTGCTATTTAACTCTATACAGACAAACGCAGTGGCTATCTGTTTCTTTAACTTGGGGATGGGAACCTTTTTAAGTGCAAGTGCATGTGATGACTACATGCCTAATCTTTAAAGATATGCTGTGATCTCTAGCAACGGGGTCATATTACATCCCAATGAATATTTGTGTTGGGCCCGAGAAGCGGTTATGAATTAAGATAAAGACAGTGCACTGCTGCTGTGGTTTGGTAGAATGATTCATATCATAACTTATAGTTTCTGTATGGCCATCGTAGTAATTCAGCCATTAGTTTGTTCAGATTGTAGTCTTTTACCTCCCAGGGGCAAACACCCAGTGTTTGGAGGGGGGCGGCTTTAACCTGAGGGTGTACTCGATAATAAAAACACGTAGGACTTGTTCGGGGTTTTGCGCGACGTGCGTCTTGGGTGTTTATTAAACAAAGTAGGAATTGGTACTGATTACAAATAGACTTAAAAATATCATCGGGGAGCGGATTGGAAGCTCATCGGAGAGAGAGGGAGAGAGAACAAACGGGACATTGTGAGGCTGCAAGCGGAGTCACACTGCCTCTCGAAAATAAGCGCCTTTTGGCGTGAACATTCTCCCCCCCCTTGCGAGGATACGCAGCAAAAATCTCAGTAGTTCTTAGCTC
>VNJS01009883.1:0-10552 GCA_008042575.1 Drosophila watanabei | reverse complement strand
AAATAATGTCATTGTTTTTAATGTAAATTGTATAATTAGGTACCTTTTTTGGACATAATTGGGAGAGGTTGTATAATAATTTAGTTCATTTTAAGTTGTTCTTCATCTGGAGATGGCAACATCCTTAAAATATATATCGATATAAAATCAATATTGAATGTGACATTGAATAGAACAATTGTTTACTTAATTTAACAATGAAATTAATTAATTAACTAATTTAATCGAGCATATTTGTTAATTCTATGTTGATTGTAACATCCGATCAGACTGTTTATTCATCTTAAATATTTAATAAAGACATTGTTTTAATTGAAATGAACATTGAAACTAATTAGCTTAAACCCAATCAAGCTAAGATTCACTTCATTGACATTATTTATTCACACTTCCTGAAGAAGTTTCGATAGTTCTCCAATAAAAACCATTTTTATAATTCCATATAAGATAAAGTTAAGTCCGATCTTCTCCGAACTACAAACCCCCAGAGTTCAATAGCCACATTTACCTTAATTAAGCTGTGTGAAACGTCTCTGTTTTTCCTGCCGGTTGTTTGGACTTCTTTTCCAGTTGAGATACATCAAATATGCTCTCTGCCTAATTCACTGGATTAATCAGACAAAAAGTTGGACACACCGGCAGGACACGTGAGTGTATGTGTTCTGTGCTCCTTGGATGCTTGTCTCTTTGTGTGCCCCAAGGAGTCGCCTGAAATATTGATGCAGCACTCGAACAATTCTGACAGCATCGCAACTTATCCTGGCACTTCCACTTGGCCTTTACTTTCGAATCGCGTGTGTCGCCAGTCAAGGGATTTGGGGTATTCTGCTAATGCTGAGTAAAAAACAGTACCTCCTTTGCCCTTTTCATTTGCAGCTTTATTACCATCGTTATTCATCTGTCCGTGTGTCCTGCAGATTTACGGGCCCTGCGGAAGCCACTTGAAGCTCCGACAGCAGGGAAAGAGAGAACGAAAGAGTCAGTCAGTAGTCCTGAGAGGATTTGCTGCACTGGCCATGTCCTTCTTGTGTCTTCTGTGAGCCACCTGCCGTTGAAGCTTTAAGTTATTTAGAGCCGATGTCATCGCTTTGGCATTGATGGGATGTAAATTTAGGGAGTAAGAGAGATGGAATTGAGGATTAGGTAGGGAATTCGGGGTAGAATTTGGTTTTTTGGAAGGATTTTTGTAAAGAAAACTATTTTTATTAGTTACAGAAATTTATATTCACTATAAATAAAATAAAATAATTTGAAAGTATTTACTTTAAACAATTTTAAACCTTTTGAAGTCCCTAAGAAATTTGTGTGGATATTAACTATTAGTTTTTTTTAATATTTAAAGTTGATTAATAATTATTTTAAACCCTTAAAATCCTTTTTCCTTAGCTCTACATACCCCAGAAACTCACACAATTAAAGGTCTCTCCCATTCACACTCAATGCAGTGACAGATGTGGCAAGTTGCACGTAGGTATGGCACTTGCAACACGTGCTCAAAACACCAAAGTCCTGCCTGATGTCCTGTCTCCTGTCTCCTTGTGTGTAATTGTGTTAGGTAGACAGACATACACACAGATTTACATTTACATGACGAGGGGCAAACCATTCGGTAATGAATTCCATTAAATTGTCCATTGAGTTGGCGAGTGAAATGCTGTTTATATCGAATTAATCTATAGAGAAACCAAAGCACCGGCCGAGAGCGACTGATTCAATTTTTCGTTAATTTATGCGAATGAAATTAAGTCCGAGAGGCAACCAGGCTTGCCAAAACCAATTTCCACAGCTTTTGGGGAAAATTCAAGTGCCGATCCGGAGAGATGGAAATTAATGCCGTGACAAAAGGCAGCCTCGAGGAAAATTGGTTGAGGAAAGGTAATTAGGCGGGGGAAATGCCCAAAATATATATATTTATTCGGTGATAAAGCGAGTTTTGATGAGGCGGATTTGAAATGAAATTATCGCCATAATCGTTATCGCATTGTGACAGTTATATGATGATGATGACGATGGTCATCGTTTCACACATCATTAGGCCCGTCACTGAATTTTACACGCTTTTCCCCTTTGAGCTCTGCATATTTTCGTTAAAGTATTCCACCTTTTTCATGTTGTGCTGCCAGCTAGATATAAAAAATGTTTATATATATTTTAAATTTTCCCTTGAACCTTTTTTTTCTCCCTGCTGGTTGCTTGGTTACGGATCTGCGAGGTGCCGGGGCCAGGCTTAATTGGCATTTTGATATGACAGCACCGAAGTCTGACTGGACTTTTTGCGGGTCTTAAAATTGAAATCATATTTTGGTCAACAAAATTTGTTGTCATTTTTCAACCCAAAGGGAAATGAAAGAAAATAGGAAGAGGAGCTTATTTGCATAATTTTGCTGGCCTTTTTTATATATATTTTTTTTTGTTTCCTTGTAATTAGTATACGCTGCTTTGGGTAAGGTATCAAGTTCAGTTTGGGTTCGTTTTTCACAATCTAGCTAATTGTTATTTATAGCAGGACCTCTCCCACACACAAATAGAATTAAGTTCAGTTTAATGGCCACATCTTATCGAGTTTTGTTTGAGTTTCTCTCCTGTGAATTTATGATGTTTGTTCGCCTGACCAAATATTTGTCAGCCATCGAAGTAGGCAATTATTAATTGTTCGGACACACAAGGAGCAGCGAGTCTCATAAATTACAGAAATCAGAGCAGGCTCCTCAGAAAATCTTAGCTCTCAGCTAAAAATAATCAAGAAAACTTTGTTTAACTAATGTGGCAAAGCCAACACCATCTGCCTGACATTTTCTCTGCTTTTCCGAAGAACTAAGCTCCTCAAATAAAACTCTGCAGAAATAATCACAAAAGCCAGGGAGCCAGGGAGTCGGGCATTTAAGGACGAAAGCTTTATTTAACTTGTTAGAAAGTCGAGACAAGGAGCTGAGGGAATGCATATACACACACACGCACACTTGGCCATGCTTTAAAATAAAAAGTTTTAAAATATGTATTTTGTTGGTAACCTAACTAAAAACAGCTTAAATTGTATGAAAAACCTTAAATTAATGTCTTATGTGTACAATTCTATGTGTTCTTTCTCTTTATACTCTTTCTATTCTAATAAAATCCCCCCGAAACCCGAAATCCGATCCTTAACTTCCTCGCCACGAATGTCCCTGAATCCCGATTTGGTTTTGCGCGTTTTTTTTTTGTTGCAACTCTGTAAGTTTTTGCCCTTACAGCTGCTCTGCTGGGCGCGCGGTTCCGGGCTGGCTCCAATGCCGGCATGCTGGGCCTCGGCGGCCTGCCCGGCCTGGGCGGTCCGCCTTCCAGTGACGGCGATGCGGAGGCCGGCGAGGGCAATAACCTGGACGTACCCGCCGGCTGCAACATGGGCCGGCGACGCAGTAGAGCGGTCCTCTATCAACTGTCCGGACACTACAAGCCGGAGAAGGGCGGTGTCAAGACCAAGTTGAAGCTGGGAAATGTAAGTATATCAGGGGGGAGGAGGGGAAGGAGGAAGAGGAGGGGGAGCAGGAGAAGAAGGAGAAGGATGTGGAAGCTGATTGTGAGGTGGACTAGGCAAGGATGTGGCCAGGATGGCAGCCACAACAATGAGTTGGTCCCACGTCAAACTGAATTAACATGTAGCTTTGCGATTTTTAAAGTGCTTTGCTATGGTGCACGGAGAAAAAAGGTTTTAAAATATATTTCCTTAAAAATTAAACATGTATTTTATTTCCTTAAAAATTAAACATTATAAAGCAGCACTAAAAGTTAAGACTTTGGCATAGTTATGATCAATTTTCAGGCAAATATCGGCTTCCTGACGTTAGTTTCTTTCTATATTTTAAAACTTCAAAGTGCTTGTTTTACGAATTCGTGATTTAGATAAACCTAAGTTTCCTGTACTTGATTTATGTATACTTTATGTTCTTTAACTAAATTTACGTTTAAAAGTTAAACGGATTCATTTACACGAATTCTTTATACTTGGTTTACACACGTAATTACCTATTACTTAATTTACGTTTTCTTTTTATTTCCACAAAATTCTTCTTAAATTTATTTCCATTTTCATTTAAAACCCAAGACCAATTACATTTTCCACCGTGCTCCTTCACTCTTAATGGAATTCCAGGTGAAATGATGAAAATTCCCCGTGACTTTCACCATTTTCAATTAGTGTGATCGAAAGTGAACCGTTTGGACCACTAAATCCCCCCTAAAGGGTTCCAATTAATTTAATTCACTTTTCATGTTTTTAACGGATTTGTGACTTAATTTGATTTACGCTTCCCTCCGTTCTATTTCACAGAACTTTATGCATTCAACGGAAGCCCCGTTTCCGGAATACAAAACGCAGTCGATAAAAAAGTCACGCTTGATTCTGCCCCACTACGGCGTATTCAAGGGCATCTGGGATTGGGTCATACTGGTGGCCACCTTCTACGTGGCACTGATGGTCCCATACAATGCGGCCTTTGCGAAGGCCGATCGCCAGACGATGGTCTCCGATGTGATTGTGGAGGCACTGTTTATTGTAGGTGAGTGGATTGATTTTATTTACTTTTGGAATAATGGCTATTATACGTTTTTATTGTGAAAATGTTTTTGTATTTTAAGAGGGAGATTTTAAGGTTCTGTTAAAGAGTTAAAAGTAAAGTTAATTTGAAAAGTTGTTCATTTATTCAAACTAATTTTGTAAACTGAAACAAGAAAATCTAGTAAAACTAACACAGCTCAAAACCTATTCCTAGTTTAATGTCAAAGTAACTACACTTTAAATTCCAATTTCATTGGTGATTCAAAAACTATTCCCAGCAAATCCCCAACTAGAACAGTAACCGTACGAGAGGTCTTAACCCATTCGCCTCCGCAAATCGGACATCAATTGGTGTCCCTTTTTATGGGCCACCTGTGGAACCCAGAGCTCCAATCATCATCATCATCATCGGTGGGGGGATGGGAATGGGAACTGAATCTGTCTCGTTGGGGGGCGAGCATTGTAAACATTGTTTCGCCGCTTACGTTTATTGTCATTTTATTGCAGATATTCTGCTCAACTTCCGCACCACCTTTGTGTCGCGCAAGGGCGAGGTGGTCTCCAATTCAAAGCAGATTGCCATCAATTACTTCCGAGGCTGGTTTGCTCTGGATCTGCTGGCGGCGTTGCCCTTTGACCACCTGTACGCCTCCGACCTGTACGATGGAGAGGTGAGTAATAGTCCTTGCCAGAGCTGCATAAATTTGAGCCCTGAATTATTTATACCAGATTTGCATTCCGCCTGCCGAACTGTATATATCTTTTCTGATGATACATAGTTTTACTAAGCCGAAAACTAATTCCCCCTCAAACTATGTTTGGTTGGAAATTCCTCACAAATTGACGAAATCCCCATTTTGCGGCTTTCCTTTTTTGTTTTTTTTTTTGCTACTGACATTAATCATTTATGCCGCAAATTTCAAGTGGTATATGGCCTTAAGAGATTTGCATAAAACTGTTTTTGGCCGCCGCATGCATTATGCATACTCCCAAAGTTTACAGTGGGAAAGAGGGGCACTTAATCGGATTATATGGCAAAAAGTGTGTGTGCAGTTGGGGCATAAAATTTACAATTTATTTGATTTTGTTGTGGCAATTAGGTTAGCAGTTAAAGTCCTCATAGAAAGTTTGTCTTTAATAGAAGGAATTATAAATTCAGAACTTTATTTCAGGTCTTTTGGTGCCTTTATATTCTAGGATTTATTTGTTAAAAGATTATAAATATAAAGCAGTTAAACAAGAGCTTTTGTGATTGCCTGAAAGACAGCTTTCATTAAGGATTTATTATGATTTAATTATTCACTTTTTAAATACAACTATCTTTCTTTAGTACTTTTGGTCTTTATGTTCTTAAAAACCTTTTAAAATATTTAAAAAAAATTTATTTTTTCTATATTATTGGTTATTTTTCTTAATAACTCTTTTACCTTTGTATCCTTTTATTTTCCACTGATTCAAGAGTCCATTTCCGCACATTTTTAGCCAACTCTTTAACCCCTTTTAGGTGACACAAAAAAGGGCCAGAGCTCAGCTCAGCACTTGACCACTTTGGAGCCGCTAGTTGACGCTCATTAAGCCGCTTACATTGGCCAGAGCCTCCTGCCCCGGCTGAGTGTTCCGGCTGGTTCGCGTTTTAATTACAAGCCAAAGTTGTCACAGCAAGGTTGTGACCCAAATGTGCAGCAAAGTCAGCGCGAATTTATATATATATATTTTTAAATCTCTCTCTCTGTGTCAGCTGACGGAAGCTTAAAGCCCTAAGTGCAATTATAATGACATTGGCCGATGTCCACAGAGTCCTGGTTCCGAGTGGCCAGGCCCTCGAGCGGTCGTTGCAGGACAATGGCGCAGTTCTTGAATCGGGCTTATGTTATCCTTGCTGGCTGGCTCTCCTCCTGTGAAGTGGTCAGCGCGCTCTGATTGCGGCAAGTGGAGAACGCTGTCGTCGCCTTCATTGACAGTCCAAGGATATTCTGGCCAGGCCACCAAATGCCATTACAGTAGAGCTTTCTATTAAGTTTTGTAAGGAGAGAGGATAATATTTGAGGTACAAAAAGGAAAGGTTTTTTTGAGGGAAGAAAAGTTTAAAGATAAATTTATTTAAATAGAAATTAGGTGACTAAAATTCCTCGGTGATTATTTAATCCTTTAAAATAGTATACAATATCTAATTTCTTTCTTAATAATCTTTTTAAGGATTTTGTACCTTGGAAACATTAGATATTTATTTAAGAAATGTATTTAATCTCAAGAAACTTTCTAATTAGAAATTTATACCTAAGACTCTCCTTAGATATCCTTTTTCTATATATCACAGTTTATTCAATTCAAAGAATCTCCTCTGTACCACCTGTCTTGTTGTGGGATTATCTTTTGCGCAAAATTTTTGTTCGAAATCATGTTCCATTGATTTTTCTGCGGTTTTCCTTCGCGCGTTTCTTGGCCAACTTCCGATGATCAAATAAAAGGCGCTTTTAGTCCCTGCCCTGTCTGCTTTCAGCAACTTCCGCTTGAAGAATTATATATAAACTCGCTTATATATCTAGAGGAAGAGAGAGAAAAGTTTATTTTGGGGGCAAAATCAGAGGCGTGTGTGCTAAGCTGCTGACACACAGAAAGTTTCGATAAAACTTTAATGTTCTCTAATTGTAAAAATTTGTGACACTCCCGCCGCACCCGAAAGAAGAGAAAGTTGGGCCAAAAGTCATTTATGAATGTGTATTTGGGGGCTTAAACTTTTACATTTTTATACACTCTTGATATTTATTTTTCGCCTGCTAATGCACTTGAAACTTATGCATATTAAGTTTGTGCCAAAGTTTTAATTATCCTTGGGATCCCCAAAAAGGCAGTCAGTCACTGGGAAACATTCGGTGATGATGATGAGTCGGAGGAGGAGGAAGTTTCCTTGGCGATAGTCAAGCTGTTGCTACAAAGTGAAAAGTAAACAAAGGAGAGCGTGGGGCAGCGGAAACTTTGGGGACGGTGTTTAGAGGGGAGGGGAAAATGGAAAAGCAGGCGCGCGGAAAACTCAGACAGAAAGTGAAAGCGCAGCATAAATTGCAACGTGAATTACAAGTCGCCTTGATGTTGTTTTTCCTTTATCTCGTTTTTGTTTTTCCCACGCAATTTGTACAGTGAGTTGTTAGAAAAGTCTGTCATTGGGGAAGCTTTAAGGGATATAAATCATTTATTTACATCATTTATTAAGTGCTGAAAGTGCTTTTAAAATGTGAAAAATTAAACTCAAGAAGAATACAAGGAACGCTGAATAATTGTAGACTAATTTTCATCATAAACTTGGAATTGTTGAACTTTAATTTATTCTCTTTCTATTTTTATTTTCTTAGGTTTGTGGCTAATTTTTAAGATACTTTTAATTATTTTTGAGAAATCTTTTTAGCTTTGAAATCTCTGAAAAATATATATTTTCTCAACAAAAAGCATTTAATTTTATGCTTGTCAGCAAAAGTTAAGTTTTTGTTATACTAATTTTTATGACCTCCCATTTTTTACGACTGTAGATTTGATGTCTCATACTTTTGCAACGCACTGTGCGTGCAATAGTGCGTAAGGACTGCAAATGAAAGAGAAAAGGCGAGGCCGTTGCCAGCTGTCTGTCTCTCTATTGACACTCTGGCTAAATGCCGAGGCTTAAACTGTTTGTCAGACGACGCCCACCTTGGGTTTTTCTACCACTTTTGTTACCTTTTCATCACTTTTCTTCTGAGGCTGCTTGAGCTTATTGAGTTTGAGGGGAAGATGCCATTTCCAAATCATAAAATTGGGTTAATGAGCAGGGAGAATAATAAATACTCATTAAAATTAAATTATATTAAATATATAATTTTTTTACGAGGAAATAATATTTAGATCCTTTAATAATATATTTTCCTTTTTAAATTTAATATATTTTCCAAGCTCGGTATTTTCTCTCTGTGCTTCTTAAAGCCGACGCTTCGTCAGCGGCAATCACGAAAGAGAAATAAAAATTTTCATCTAAGGTTAAACGACGGCATTAGCCTTCAATTTACTCAAGTTCCTTGCTGGGGTCAGGCTCTTCCCTCTTCGATAAGCTTGTTTATGTTTGCATTAGACTCTTAGGGTCCTCCCCCACCTTTCCCAATTTGGCTCCACTTCATCTTTTTATATTTTGATGACATCCTTTTGGTCCCTTTTTTTCTCTTCAGCTTTCTTTGCGGGCATGCGGGCTCTATTTTTGGGAAGTTGTCAAACTTTTTGTGCGTTTTTTAGTGGACCCTTTGGCAGGTTAAATGCACATAACAAAAAATTGAGATGCGCGGGAAAGTAGGCTACAAAAAATGGGTCACTGAAAAGGCAGGGTAAACATGGCGAAAGTTCGGAAAAAAGCTGGAAAATATGGCAAAGAAAAAAGTAAACAACAAAAAAACTGACACCGAACCAAACTAATGGGCGGCGAGTAACGCGAAAGGGGCGTGCCATTCGCAGTCCATCATTGTTCGCTTACAATTTAACAACCTTGAAGGGCATAGTTTTTTGTACATTTCTGTACTTTTTTTTGCATATTTTTTTGTCGCCGCAGGAATCGCACATCCATCTTGTGAAATTGACGCGTCTGCTGCGGCTCGCACGGCTGTTGCAAAAAATTGATCGATACTCGCAGCACACGGCCATGATACTGACATTGCTGATGTTCTCCTTCACGCTGGCCGCCCATTGGCTGGCCTGCATCTGGTATGTGATAGCGGTCAAGGAGTACGAGTGGTTCCCCGAGAGCAACATCGGTGAGTACATCTGTGTGTGTGTGTGTGTGTGAGTGCGTGCGAGGGTCCTTGGGATACAGTTACAGGTTACAGCAGGTACTACTACAAGTGTGGTCAAAATTCTGGGATATCTTTAAATTTAAATTAATTTATCTATATACTTTTGTAGTTTAATTTTATCCTATTAAATATTTAATTAATAAACTAACTAAGCAACCGGAAACTACTTCGAATTAAGCCTGTATAACCCTGTTTACAACTCCTATTACCTTAACCACAAGTGTAGTCCTTAGTGTGTGTGTGCCAACGGTAATTTGGTTAGTTGGTGGTCAACAGTAAAGGGCAGGACTCCCCTCCCTCGCCCATCGTGGATAACTAACTGAATTTTCCACCTCCCTGGGGTGGAACATCCCTCAACTTCCGGCAGTCTAGAATATATGAATTGCCTCATAAAAGTGAACAAAAAATCACTGAACCTTCAGCCGTAATAACCATCATTACTTTCCTTTTTTTTCGGGCCGACTCCTTCAGATTTAATGATATATATCCCTCCATCCGTTTCATTAAACAGCCCTGATGCATGCCGTGGTCTTCGGTAACGTGACTGCCATCATCCAAAGGATGTACTCGCGCCGCTCGCTCTACGAGAGCAAATGGCGCGACCTAAAGGACTTTGTGGCCCTGCACAATGTGAGTATTTTTGCAGCTGTCCGTGGAAAAAGGGGGCCTGGGGATTGAGACCGCAGGGGGCCGGACGGATGGATTTTATTAGAATGCAGTGCACATTTTCCATATGCCATGCAACGCTGGGCAGGAAATGGAAATGGAAATGGTGCTGCTGCTGGGGTCGGGGGGGCTTGTCGCCCAAGGCCGTCAATTGCTGATTCCATTGGAATATCATCGTGTGGCAACCCTTGTGTTTGACACCTGTTGATGTCGTTGGGGGCAAACTTGCTTGTCGCTCCATTAGGCGGCCCACGCGACGTATACGCAATGCGCCGCTTAAGCAGCACACGCCGTCGCGTATACGCCGCGTTTGCGCTGCACAATTAAGCGCATTTGTGCGTCTCTCAACCGCGAAATGCATGCAAATGAAGTGAAAAGTAGCGCACATAGCAGCTCATTAAACGCTAAGATGGCGCACGGAAAAAAGGGAAAGCGGAAACGGTAGCGGAAAAAGCGGAAGCGGGAAACTGGAAGCGGGAAAAGGGAATCGGGAAACGGGAAAAGTGGAAGCGAAAGCGAATGCAATTATAATTTATGATCTCTTCAT
>VNJS01009877.1:0-23040 GCA_008042575.1 Drosophila watanabei | reverse complement strand
ACAAGGAGTTGGCTGCAAGAAAACAAAAAATACAACAGCAAAAAAACAATCACAAAAGGTCGAACTCAAGCCTTTTCCCACCCCCTCAGTCACCTTTTGTTGCTCAATAAAATGCAAACAATTGATTAGTTTGCAATTGGAAAAAGCTTTCGAAAGGAGTTTGGAGGGCGAGTGGAAGTGGGCGGGAATGTTTTGCCGCCCGTTGCGTTTGCAACTGACAGGTGTGCGTTGGATATGTCTGATGGTTAACTTCTACATGGGCAAATCCCTAAAATTTTGAAATATTAAGATGCTGTGAAAAAATCTTTTAAGTTGTGTTGACTTGTCTACTCGTTAGGGAGAAAGTAACGTAGAAACGCAACAGTTAAGTTCACTATTCCAAGCCCTATTTAAATTTTAATAAAGAAATTAATTAATTTAGGCTTAAAAAAATCGGATAAATTTGCCTAATTATAATGCCTAATTTTTAATACTCTTTTTATTTAGACTCTTTGAGAAGAAAAACTTAAAATAACTTATCGTAAAACATCTCGATTACCTAACATCCACAAGGTGCGTTCCAAAGTAAAAAAGAGCTAAAAAAAATTATTTTCTGCTTTCAAAAAAAGCTTTTGGTACGGCCCAGGTGCAAGCCTTTTGAATGATCTCTACGTCTGCATAACGCTTTCCTTTCAAGGGCAAATGCATTTTTCAGAAAAGGAAGAAGTTGCACGGTGTCATATCAGGTGAATACGGGGAGTGAAATATTATTAAAATGTGATTTTTCGGTCAGATAATCGGTTACAAGCGCCGATCGACGCACAGTAGCGCCTGTAGAACAAAAGTCAATGTCGCAAAAACTATTTTAACCATTCTTAGCCGACAGAGAGTTTCCCAAGGATTAAGACTTTTCGAATGTTGCGTTAGAAATTATTCGAATTGAAGAGTAATCATTCAAAGATTGGGTACGATCTTGAATGCTCTTAATTCCAAGGAGAAAATTGATCATGTAAAGTATGCGGAATTACATTCATCACAGCTTCACTTTTGCCTGAGACGTACCCACACAATAGATTGACTCCAACAGTTCAAAAAATGTTGGATCATGGTGTAGATATAATTGAATATCAGTCTTTGCCCATTGGGGAACTTTCAGAAAAAGCTCCGGAATCGCAGAATAAATTCTATAAGAATTATAAATACTGCAATGTTTACAAGTTATCCAGACTTAGACAAAATGAGGAACTATTCAATATGTTAGCTGCAGCATCTGACCCGTTTATTGCATCTCTGCAGTATGTAAAAACGCGCAAAGATATAGAATCAAGGAATTATAGACCAGAAGTGCTTGAACTATTACCAATTTTCCATATATAGGAGTATTATTGTTACCCTATAAAAAGAAAAAGAGATGGGCGTGGCAAATTATCCAAAACATATGTAAATTTTACAACAGTTACCTGTCAAATGACGTTTAAATTATTTGATTATCTTATTTGGTTCGAAAGTTATGATTTTGCAACGCGAAATGAGAAAAAGGCGCTACCGTGCGACGTTTAATTTTGGCTCTTTGTTCGAACCTCATATTTGTACTTGATGGGCAAGCACATAATTTTTTTTTTTTTTTTTGGTTATTAAAAAAACACTTAAAATAGCTGTAAGCCACACCATTTTCTTAGCTTATCCATCAGAAATCCGACTGTATAGAGCCGGAAAAGATTTAACTGAGAGTCAACTTCCTAGTCTGGACTTTATCTGCCCAAGTTTAGTTATAATTAAACTATCTTGCGAAACATTTTTTGTATTTTTTGTATTAACAGTTTCACAAATTTTTAACTATGGATGTAATGAATCCTTTGGTTATATTCAAAAGTCGCATAGCGCTGAAAATCTTGTGTGCCACTTCTGACTTTGCCGTGGATCTTATCCTGAATATCTTTTTTCGAAGTCTACAAGCTTCTTCTCACGACTCCCCCAAACAAAGACTGCGCAAATAAGCCAGATTTTGACTGGTCAAGCACATTTAGCCATTGTAAATGGAAAAACTCCCAGCACTCCAACTGAGGGCATTAAATTGCTGGACAAACAAGTTAATCTCTGGACGAGTTATGAGTGGACCCCAGCCAAACGGAAGCTAAGTAATCCCATAAGTAGCACGATTGTGTTCGAGAGCATGTGGAGAGTGTAACTGCAGACCTAAAATCCCAAAAAAAAAGAAAGAAAATCCCAACAGAACCAAGTTAACTGCAACTGTTGCTGACCAAATATTTGCTCTGCGGGTTAAGCGAACGTGCAACGTTTCCAGGCCGGAAAAACTTGTTAATTGTTCCAGAAAGTGTCTCGGAAACATCTCACAACTGCCAAGTGCTGGCTTGTTTTTCCTATCAATTATTAAGGAGAAAATTCTCCGGCTGCCCCGGCTCGATGTGCCCTGTTTGGCTAAGGGGCGCCAACATCATAGACATTGGGCAAACATAGACATTGTCATTGTCATATCCCTTTTGTGGGTCTGGTTTATTCAACTGCTCAGCTTGTACTGCCGTCTTGTTTATTATTATGTCCAGGGCACCTTTCCACCTTCCCACTAACCCTTGGAGTGATGGCGCTCCATTCTCTCGAAGGTGTCGTCCCCAGGAGGAGAGTTGCTCATTTGCCGGCCAGAAGCCCAAAAGGGGCTCTGTCAATGTATCTATAAATTAGTATTTTACCATTATGAGTGGGTGGAAGTCGGGGCTGGGGCTGCAAGAAGCTCTGCCAGTCCCATTGAGCCTTTGTATTGGCCTTATTGTTATAGTTTTTGTGGCCTGTGTGGGCCCCGGCCAGAGTCTGGCTCTGACACTCGATTCGCTTCCTCTCCGGGAAGAGGGAAGTTGGAACTGGAGTTGGCCCCTGTCATCGTTGTCTGTCACAACAATGCGAGAGTGGCATTGTGGCCCGGTGTGTATGTGACATTATTCCGGCTTTGTGTCCGCATGACAAGCCACTAAAATTACACGTTATAACTAATTAGCGACTTGCCCCCTTACAGACACACTCCGAGCAATTCATCAACTAATTCACTAACAATATGTCCACATTTTGTTGCGATTTCTTTGGTGATTGGGGAATTAACTACTTACTTATAAATCTTGCTGTATACAACTATTTAGGACCTGCAATGTATCCTTCTGAATTATATAAATCTCCTCTATTTACTTATCCTTATAGTTTATCTAAAGCCAATGCCTCGTACAGGCTCATTATTTTCATAAAACATTTATGTTAGCACTCACTCCATCAGAAGTCGTATGACACATGTCATTATAGCATTTTACATTAACTTAAAAACATTTGCAATTTCCAAACACACAATGGAGGAACCAGCGCCAGAATGGAAGCAAAAGCCACCCCTGTGCCACTTATAGGATGTGTCCTTGCTGTGTATCCTATCTGCGTGGCACGTGTATTTGGGCCTGTGTCTCTCCGTGTGGGAGTGCCTTGTACACATCCTGGCCAACGCCCACAAGAACGTTCCTCCCGCGACCCCTAAGCCATTCCGAAAAGTAACCCGATATCACCTGCTGGGGCAAGCTGAAAACCCGTCTGAATCGAAGGGGAACCCCGAACAATGGCGGGGCAGAAAGAGACGGTTTGAGGGGAGTGTAGAGTGAGAGCACAGTGCTCGAGGACAACGACATTGTTTGCTGTTATCCTTCTTGCGCAGACAAGACAAGAGTTCCTGGGGGATCGGGGTAGCCCCCATTTTGCGACAGCTTCTCGTGAGGGCACTCCAATGGTTGTAGCCAGATTTAGACAAGAGCTCCGAGTGCCTCGAATGTATCTAATGGATTAACGAGAATAATTTCAACTTCCAGGTGCCGAGTGGAAGCTGCTCACCGAGGAGGAGAAGCGTCCGTTCATAGACGAGGCCAAGCGCTTGAGGTGAGTCCACCGAGCATGTTTCGGGTGCAAGGTTTCTGTAAGGACCGTTTATCCGCAGGGCCATGCATATGAAGGAGCATCCGGACTACAAGTACCGACCCAGGCGCAAGCCGAAGGCCCTGAGACGCGACGGCTACCCCTATCCCATGCCATATCCCTCGGTGCCCGTGGAGGCGTTAAGAGCGGGTAAGTTGGTTATTTAACAGAAGGATAAATGAAAGTACTATTTCATACTGAAGATAGCATAAGAATATACCTTAAAGCAATAAATAATCCATTTAAATTTAGTATTGGCTTGTATTTTTGTTCAGCTAGGATTGAATTCTTCGGAGTTCGTAGGAATAGATTTATTCTTCTAATAAAAAGCAAAGCCCACCTAAGGTATTTGAAATATTTAAAACGCTTAACTGAACAACATAAATATACCAATATATGGGAAATAATTCTAGAAATTGGAAATGAAAGTTGAAGCAAGAAAAAATATTGATGTATTACATTCTCTAGCTATTTTTAAATATTATTTAAAATATATTTACTTTTTTCCATAACGTATATCCAAAGCAAACCATATTCAACATATTCACACATCCTAAAAACATGTGCAATTATTTTATGTATCTTCTCCCTCAAAAATATATGTTTAAATCCCTTACTCGATATATACCGAAAGTAACACGCACATTCTACAAGAGGACCCTTGAGAATCCATAAAGCAAAGCACTACGCGAAATAATAATCAAGTTTTGGGGGAGAAGCGGCAGAAACTCAAGACAAATGCAAATGTGACACGAAATAAACGGGAATTGGGGGTAAGAGCTTGAGGAAAACAAACTATCCCCCACCCATCCTCCAATCTTTCTTAACCACCCGAAACGGGGAACCACCCATCTCTGGCTGACAAACTGTGAAGTCATCATCCTGGCTTAGCAACTCATTCGAGTGACAGGAGCGGGCCCCGGAGCGGAGGAAGCCAAGCCAATCCAAGCCAGACGCCAGGGAAGAGCCATCAGACATGAGCCCGCGCAGGAGCATAAGTTTCCATTCATGATTTTCTATGGTCATGAAACGGGTAGTGGAAGTGGGTGGTTGTATGTAGTTTCGGGCCCTGGCTGGAGGTTTTAAATTAGCATTTGTCACGTTTTTTGTCTTTCACCCCGCGCCACTGTTATCCCGCTCGTGAACCCGGGCCCTCAATTTAACGCAAGTTTTCTCGGTTTAAGTTAGTGCCAGGACCCTTTGCCCTGTGTCCTTCGCGGAGCAGGATGATTTATGCCAGGCGGAAATGATAATAAAAATGCTAGGAAATGCGTAATAAATAAACCGAATTAGTCTATTTAGCTTGTTCGTGGCTTTCCCGTCACTGCACTCTCTGAAAAGAAAGGGATTTCGAGAGCAGAAAGTGCACTCAACTGTGGAATTAGTAAACTTAATATATTTTAGCCATTTTATGGAAAATATCGACGTGCATTTACTGAAAAGAGCTCGTGTGTGCTTTAAATTTATTCGGAAATTAATTGGATTAGCGCGTTGTAAAGCTGTCTAGTAGGATAGTTGGATGTAAAACTTAGGCAGAATGGTTTAGTTTAATGAAAGCACAAACGGTTATATAGCAGGAACCTCATCTGTTTACTAATACATATTTCCTTGATATACAAAAATACATCTTAAGCTCGATTTATATACCTGTCCATAAGAGATCAGGCATCTACGGACATCTAACATTTGAAGCCCAAGTGAGCTTCCGTTTGTTTACTGCAACCGGTCATTACAAAAAGATCCACAACAATGGATCAACTGCCTAATCCGCCATTATCATAATAACAATGATGATGGCATCCGAATGAAGAGCAATCTTTCGGTTAAATAAATTGTTGTTTTTCGTCTATTAAAAACTTTGTTGTCTAAGCGAATTTAATTGCTCCACCGAAGATCCCAATTCGGCGGGACTCTCAATCAAGTCCGTAGCGCCATCAATGAAATAAGTGCTGAAGTTTCTCAATAAGCGGCGCCTGTAATTATCAACTTGGCCACAAAAGGCCGCGAGAGCAGATGGACGACTACCGTTTAGGGCAATTGGTAGTGGCTCCTAGGCATCTATCAGATACGCAGATACTCTCTCCCGGCTCCGGCATTATCATCGCCGCGTAAAATAGCTGATTCAGCGCCCAATTAAATAGCGATGGCGACCCCGAAACAAGAAATTATTATTTAAACGAAATGAAAGAGTTGACCGAACAAAGAGCGCAAATATTTCGAGTGGCAATTATTTAAACACACACCGAGGTAAACTCAGGCCAAGCCGGATCGAAGCTGCAGTTTATGCCCCTAGATGCACAGTGGTTTTGCGATTAATTGAGAAGCAAATTTGTTTATATATTTAATATTTTTTTGATTTTGATTAGATTATTAAATACCAAAGCTTTAAAACCCCTTAAGGTGCTTAAAACATTAATTATGTAAACTTATTTATTTATTTATTTATCTAAAGCTTATAATTAATTCTAAACTAAGAATTAACTTATGGTTAAGAGCCTTATCAGCTAAGGCGGTTAAGTAAACATATAGAAAAAATTAATAATAACGTATTTTTAAAAATGTGACAGGTAATTTAAGATTATAAATTACTCTGATGTTGATATTTAAATCCCCCTTAAAAGCTTCTAAAATAAAGCAATGCTACTTTTTCAAACTCAGTATTAAATTTGACAATTTAAAATATTTTTGCATAATTTAAGACACCTTTTTAAAGTTTTAAAAGCCCCTAGTGATCTCTGATCATATAAAAGTTATCAAATAAAATTTAAACCAATTCTAAGTTTGGTATACGTATCATCACTGCCTCCACACCACTGTGCCTTCATAGTAGCGTTGTAATTGTTCTAAACTCTTTCCCCTTAAGCCTATATATACTCCTATCTACCTAAAAAGAACTTAACCCCACTAAAAATTGAAAAATTGAAAACTGAACACCGCCGAACTCATCTCATCTCTCTTTGTCGTTTGCTTCACTTGCAGGCATTACTCCCGGTTACTTTGCACCCGGTCCCACAGCGGCTGCCTATCACCTGGGCAGCCATCTCGGCCAGACATCGACGCCGACCACGACGCAGGTGAGTGCCATCATACCCTTTCCACCTGCCCTTTTATCCCCGTCCCTGTCCCAGTCCCAGTCCCAGTTCCAGTCGCTGTCCATCTGAGGCTCAAGTGCCAGTACGTCCATCAAAAAGGCTGAACGGTAGCGCAGACCAATTACAGACGTATATATAGAGTGATGTGAGCACATGAGCGGAGGTTACAGCGGGGTCGCCTTAATAACATAATTACAAACTCCTACGGAGGACGCCCACTTTAAAAGGCGGAAAACATTCAGTTTGTTGCACAGAGAAAAATTACACACACCTGCATAATTCACCTCTAACTATAAACTACAAAATATAAGAGAAGTTTGTAAGGAAACTCAAAAGGTTAGGAAATCATTATGTCAGGAAATAAGCAGCAATGAAATGCGTATAAAACATGATAGCAAAATATCATCAGCTGAGCAAAAACATCAAGTATTATTTTATTAAAAGTACCTACTCTATGAGTAGATTAAAACGTTAATGGCTGGACCTCCAATTTTCGTATATATTAAATCATAATTTCATATGATTTTGGTTTTTCTCCGTGTGGTCATGACTAAGCGGCGAAAAAACGGTAGATCCTGGCCCAATTGAGTTTTTTGACATGTCATGCCAAAGGATTTGGCCGGCAAGTTGTCATTACATGTTTAGCAGGTCGGAGTAGTGGAGGGACAGCCCCCTCATCGCCAGATCGGGTTGATAAACAAGGGCAGGACACACACAAAAACAAACAGAGCCGGACAGGTGGGACTGGTTGATCGAGCCAAAAAATGTCCTTAATGCCGAACAGCTGCCCGGCAAAAAGCTGCAGGGGAATGCCGGGAATGGTCTCGGAGCGGCCAAAGCCATATTCTTTGTTCCTCCATCAGGTGGTCAGCTACCCAGGCGCAGCACCAATTGATTAACAAAGCCCATTAAAAGCCATGACTCTCGGTTAGCGACCATTGTGGGCTCTCTTCAGGGGCACGTAAGTCCCTGGACGCTGCCTATTTGGCCCCGTGATTGATGTGGCGTTGCAGATGCGATGTTGCGGGTGTTGAAGACCTGGCATTAACATTCGCCCGATAATAACACACCTCGTGCCGCGGCGATAATAATAGACTAAGTTTAAGCCAAACAACATCTCGATTGAGTGATGGAACGAAGGAATGCTTCGAGCCTACAAGAAAATTGCATAGTGGGCGGGATTCAAGCCTCTGACAGGGCAAATTGCTGACAGCATTCCTGCCCAGCCCCAACTTTTGTTTGGAACCTTTTTCACTAGCCTCGGCAGTTTTCTCTGTTGAAGACCATCAGATTATTATCAGATTAATGTGCCTATGGATAGAGAATGTATGCAAATGATTATTGCTAATTATGACATATTTTAAATATGCTTGACTTGCTAAACTACATTGCTTTAAATAATTCAAAAGCTGCATAAATATGTATCCGTTTCATATTACTACCCTCGCTACCAAAGTGATTTGAGTTATTTGTCCGGAAAAGATAGTTACCAAATAAACTTATCATAAATAAAAGCGATGACCCATTCTCCTGAAACCGATTAAAACGTGAAAGCATAACATAGTGCTGTTAACTGTACTGTAAGCGATCGAATATTGCTGTAAAGCACATAATTGTGTAGTAAGGCGCAATCACATGATTGCTTTGGTTATCAAAATAGCTATATGGCAAGTATTCCTTTTCTTTACGTTTTTACTGGAAATCAAAGGAACAGTCTCCTGTTAATGTTCGTTATTAGAATTGGAATAATATAAATTTTTATTTTTATCCGATTGGATATTTCCAAAGATTTGTCAAGTATTTCCGATTGAGATCTATAAAGGATATATTCAATAATAAATAAGTTTTTCGCTTGCTCAATTAACTGCATCCTTGACAATTGTAAAAAAATAAATGTTGACACAGCTGGCGCTCAATCCTTGGCTAAACACCGTTCTGTACTGTCATCATCATCCGCCACCTGCCGCAAAAGACAACATTGCATGACCCACTCAGACAGCAAGGGGTTCCAAATCAATTAACAGGCACACGGATAAGTAACCGGAACCCAAAGAACCGAGACAAACAGACTATCCACTCGCTAATGCGACGGATCAAAATATTTACAAATCCGCACTAATTCCCAATTGGGCGCAAATCAAATCAAATTGTAATCCAAAACGCTCCCGGCACCGGAGACAAGCCTTAGCTGAGGGATGTTCGGGGGGGCCAGGTTCAGGTCGTCATCCTTGCAGCGTGATGGTGATGGCTATGGTGATGATGATGTGTTAACAACATAATTATAGCCCAGAGCAAAGTGTTTGCTACGGGGAAAAAGGGGAGCGCACAACCCCTCGGCCGAGAGCAACCACTCAAAACAAAACGGAAATGAAGCAAAACAACCCTCTGATGTGCTTAGTACCCGTTAACATTCCCATTCCCATTCCCACTCCCATTGCCACTCCGAGTCGTTATTCGAATGAATAACAAGAACTGGCAACTGGTGTTGCAATGAAAAACGTATTGCAAATCAAATAAAATTAAATTGAGACGGTTTCGGTTTGCATTACGGGGGAGTTGCGTCAGGGGTTGTTTCTGTTCTCGATCCTCCTCAGCCGAATCCACAATTAGTTGGTCAAATAAAGCCGCAAAAGTGTTAAGCAATTTGCACTAATCAGAAGGTTAAGTCACTCCAGTCAAAGTGGGGGTGGGAGTGTTTGAGGGGGTGGCTTGGGGATACCAGGGGTTTTCCAAAAATGTAGATAAACAAACCATTTCAATTGATTGATTTACCAAATTTATGGACTCGATAACAGGACAAATAGAAATTTGAGTTATAGATAGATAGCTTAATGAACAATAAAGATTTAAGCAACCATTTAGTTAACTTGGAAATTAAAAAGCTTGATCTAACTTTAGCATAGAACAAAGGACATACATTTTTCTCACTTAACTTTTCATTAACGTGTTATCTTGTTGTCTAAGGTTTCTGGTTAAAGTTAACCCTGTTTCTTTACTTCTTTTCTCACTTAGGCCACCTTCTCCGGTCAAATGGACAAGTTCGCCTTGGAGCGCAGCTCGTATCTCAGCAACTCGACGCAGGCGAGTGCCGCTGCCTACAGCGCATACCTGGATCCCACTGTCCTGACCAAGGCATACTTCGACTCCAAGATGTACCAGGATCGGGCGGCAAACTATGCCTTCGACATATCCAAAATCTACGGCGCCCAGCAGCACGCCGCCGCTCACCATCAACAACAGCAGCAGCAACAGCAGCAGCAGCAGCAGCAACAGCAGCAACAATTGCTGCTCGGCGGAAGCGGAGGAGGCGGTGGCGGGGGCAGTGCCAGCTCGCACAACAACAACAGCAGCAGTGGACTGGACGACCGCGATGCCACGCCCCAACTGGAGGGGGGTGGCAGCATTGTGGTGGAGGCCAAGCCGCACCTGCACTCGCCCAGCGACGTGGGCCTGGACTATGCCCAGTACGCTCAGCAGTATGGCGGCCAGTTGGCCTCAGCAGCGGCGGCGGGTGGCGCCGGGGGGGTTGGGGTGGCTGCCGGCTCCGGCAGTGGGTCAGGTGGTGGGGGCGGAGGAGCCGCAGACTTTCGGCGACCGCTGACAGTGATCTTCTGACCACCATCTTCCAATGGCAGCGAGGAGTTAAACTTGTCCATGACCTAGGAAAAGCTCACAAAAAAGGGTAACAAGGCAAGAAAATTGAAAGCGCAACCTTGGTAGTCAATTTTGATCAAATTTTGAGGAGGTTTTAAGTGTAAATTTAATCGTTCAGTTTAAAAACCATTAGAGTTTAAATAATTTAAAGATATGTAATTTCGTATTGAAAAATTGTATTTTAAATTCCATTCAAAAACTCAAGAACCTCGATTTTTTTAAAGATTTGCAAGATAAACGTATCATGAATTTCAATTTCCTTTAATTTGATCGAAATTGAAAGCCTTATTGGGTTGAATAACCCCTGAACCAGGGTATATTGTAGAGGGAATAACGAATACAACCGAAAACGCGAGATTAAAGTTAAACGTAGCCAACATTCGCATGTAAGTCTCCAGTTGTAAACTAACCGTAAGCTTTGTTAAATTAGAGGGAGAAAGCAGCCACAGTGAGAGGGGGAGAAGAAAGGGAAAAGGAGGTAGGAAAAGGAAAAGCAAGGCGAAACCACTTAGCGAAAGAAACAAAATTCAAAAACAAAAACAAACAACAACGAGCGGTGCAATTTTTTATGTTTTAAACGCAGATCGAAGTGCATAGCATAAATTTAAACTTAAATTTAAATTGTATTTAAATTCTACACTAAACACACACATACAAAACACACAAAATATATACATCAGAATAAAAAAATAAAAAAATGGGAAAAATCAAAAATAAAAGACACGTTGTCATAAGCAGCAAATTGATAAAAATTTTTTTAAATTATTTTGTATTTATGTGGTAAGTAAATAAAACTTTTCTAAAAACGACATTAATTTAATATATAATTTATAGGTAAGTTGTAAGATACTGATAAAGCCAAAGATGAATGAAAAAAAAATATTATATAAAACTGTTATAAAATCAAGGATATAACAGCAACATGGTGAAAGGAAATAAAAGAAAAACTCTCAAAAGTATGCTGCACAATTTGGTTTTGAAAACATCCCTTAAAAGCAGGACATATAACCTCGAATAGCATGCTCTTTGGGGCAGTAAAATGTTTTTAAATATTAAATTACCAAATAAAAAAGCTGAACTTGTATAAATTTTAACTCATTCGTATTATTTTATTTATTTAGAAATGTGAAACAATGGTAACGTTTGTCCTTTTTCGGTTTTTAATTAATTCCAATCCTTCATCCGTCGAAAGGGTGAAGAAGTGAGAACGAGTAATTGCTCGTTGTGTCCTTAAACTGCTCCGTGTGGGTGGCGAGAGCCAAAAACGCTGAACACTTCCCAACGACGGCAACTTCCGGCCAATCAGGTTGACAAAATCCACCAGAGCGAGCTGAGATTGCTCAAGAGCCGCAGCAACTCAACGCTCAAGCTTCAGCCCCGGACAAAATTACCGTTGGCCACTAATTAATGGCAGCCCAAGTCAAGTTGAGGTGCAAAAATCCAAGTAAATTTAATTAATTTTACGCTCTCTTAGGCCGCGGCAATTAGCGTTAATTGAGAAGGTCTGCTTCGGGGGTAGGTTAATTGCCAGAAAAGTTGCCGTTTTAAGTATTATTGCCAAAGTTTAGGAAATACTCCTATTTAATATTTGCGTAATAACAAATTGTTCATAACAATGATGAACAATAAAAACGTATTACTTTGCTGATGATAAGAATTTATTTTTTTTACTTTATTTATATGCAACCAAAAAATCGTAGAAAATCATGTTTAATGAATAACTTAATAATTAATCAATAACCTTTACGCAGAATTAATTTTAATTAAAATAAGTTAAAAGTTATTTCCTTTAAAATTATAACCTAGTTTTGCAACCTCGGTTTAAGTCTACGGTATTGACCTGCTTTTCCATTTCCGATTTTACCGGTTCAAGCAAGCAGTGCACTCAAGCAGTTTAAACAAGCAGGCTAACAATTCCATGTGTACATAAAGCAGTGCATCGTTGCCACTTATCTTTCACGGTCTGGCAGTATTGGTGAAAGTATATTTTAAAATTGTTTGCCTTGGTTAAAATTTTTTATAAGTTTTAGGCTAATCGCCATTGGTTTAAATAGACACACCCACAACGCGTTGAAAGCGTTATACGAAGCTATAACATTAAATCGTCCAAAAGTGAATAGATAGGAAGTTAATATACTTGCACGGTCCGTCGCTGACAATTTATATTTACATCATAGATATTTTTTCGAAATGTCTTTATGGCAATACATTTGATCGCTATTAGTTGCAAAAATATATGAACCATTTCACCTGATAATAACATTATTGAAATATTATCATCGTTTCTACATATTATCTTAATTTTTTTTTAAATTGATTTCTCGGTCTCACAGAATCGTAACCACTGTAGAACACTTAGCAAAAAAATCACTGTCTGGCAGGTTGTTAATAACATTGTTATTTTTAAATTGTTTTAAGTTTTATATTTAACCTAAACAAATATTGTATCGCGAAATATCTTCGCTATATCATTCGAATTGCTGGCATAACTTTGCACTCGAACACTTCTGATCTCCGAAGAGATGTCATATAATAATATTATTAAAAAGCCACCAAAAGCCGCATGCTACCCGGCTTTAAAGTGTGTAAAAATATTTCAAGTCTTAAAGTGTGTAAAAATATATCCAATTTACAATTTTAACATTTAATGGTGTATATATGTATATCCTTGTGACTCCTGAAATGTTCCCGCCTCATTCTGCTTCGCTATCAGCCACCAACTCACCTCCCGCCTTTCTTTTGGCCTCATTTAAAACACAAATCACGATTAGCGCGACCGCATTTCCCCATTTTTGGTCGAACCAAATAGAAAGGAAACGAGGGAGCTAAAAGAGAGAGAGAAAGAGATATGCAATAAAGGGAAGTTTCCGAGTATGCAAAAATTTTGTGCCACGTTTTGCCGTTAAAATCCTCGCCATAAATTATTGCAACTAAACGCAGCCAAACAATGCTCTATGGTGGGTCACTTTGAAAATACCCAAAATTATGACGTCGGACGCGGTGACAACTCCAGGAAAGTTGTGTTACCGAGGACACGTTCCAGTGCAAAGTTATAGTGTCCTGTTCAAAGGTCTCTGTAAGTAGCTAGTGCTACGTTTATAATTTGGATTTGAATTTCCCAAAGTAAAAGAAAGAAGTTATTGAGAGAAATTTAGAAGATCTATGTAACAAAAAAATATATTATAATGGAAGCACGTTGAATACAGCATGATATCAAATATTTTTTATAATACAAATAAAAAAAAGAGTTTTATCAAAATAAACCCTTATTCATAACCGGTTTTATCACTCGGGCCTGTGCTGTATAAAAGTTTTCCCAGCTCTCTGACTGACTGCGATTTCTAATGCCACCCATGGCTGCGCCTCATTGTGCTCGGCGATGACCACATAATAGGCCAGGCCAGCCATAATGACCATTAAGTGGGAACAAATGCAGGGTCCCGAACCGACTATCCTTGAAGTCCCAGAAACAACGGCAGGAGCTGAGAGCGGTGTGCCCTGCCAGCCGACGATAAGGCGCATCTCCAAACGTATCCTCTCCAAGGACCAAGCACTTAAGACCACCAGTTGCTGGCGCCTTTGTTTTGGCCCCGTCTGTTCTGGCTTTCGGCCAATAAAATGCATTCAATTCGCATGCAAAACAAAAAGCGATAAAAAACGCGTCACCATTGAGAACGCTTCTAAGCAGAGGCCCCCCGTCCGCCGCCCTTAAATCCCAGGGCATTGTCTACGCCATTGGTCCAAAGTGCCCGACATCGACATGCGCGCAGACACGACGGTGTGAGGGGGTGGTGGTTGGGGGTGGAGAGTTGGGGGCCAGGGGGTGGGGGTACACGCACACACATACTCGCTTTTGGAGCGCTGCCATTTTTATTATTGTAAGGGGGATAAATGGGGAAGACAGTTGTTGTAGCCGCTAAATGCGTTTCCTATTTAGCATTTGTTTTGCTCGGCGTGGAGAGCACAGGTTGGGCAAAGGGGGCTTGAAAAGTCTACAAAAGTTCCGATTGTTTGGAGAGCGACGCCTGCGCAGAAATCGAAAGCGGGGGGAAATGTCCTTTTTATGGCGCCAACCGTCCTTTTTTTAAAAATGTCACCAAATTGGAACCGTCATAAATGTAACACTTGTTTTAATATTCAATTTTTATTTCATTTGGATTGAACAGGATACAATACATGTTATGTTTGTAAAAAATATATTTGGATTTAAAAGTCATATATATTAATTTAAATAATAATAATAAATGAAAAGTAATCACAATCAATCACAAATATAGTATTCTGTGTATTAAATAACTTTAAATAAATATATTTTTGGTTGACTTTTTTTTATTCTATTTCTAAAAAAACGCTTGTAAAAATGCAAACAACTCCTCATATAGGAATTCACCTATGAAAAAATACGATAATATTTCTCAGAATTTTTCTATCAATATAACATTGAACGAATTCTATAGAATAAAAAAAAAAAGTTAAAGATATGGTAACCAACTTTTATTAAAATGCCCAAGGTATAAAAAAATATATTTTAACCTTTCAAAGTATTTTTGATCACCTTCAACAGATGAGCTTAGTCTTAAAACTAGCTTAAATAATCCCAATAGCCTCAATTCTTTTAATCGAACGATATTAATAGAATATCATAGTTTTGCAGTAATCTGTAATTGCGGTTGAAAAATTCATTTTAAATTTGATCAGAATCGGATGACTGATCGATACATTTATATGAAAGTTTTGAAAAATCTTCTGTTTTTTATATTTAATTGGTTTATATACTTTACATATATATAGCTTGTTGTTCTTAACTAACATAAACAAGTTAAATAGACTTTATCTGCACAAGACCAGTTGAATCGAATTGCAAATTTCAAAAGTCTTATCCGCGACTCCTTTCCTGTTTCCTAAATATTTTCGATTGAAAAATGATTACTCATGCAAAGTTAATAGATCGACTTGACGGTATGACCCCAGCTTATTATATATTTTTCTCTGTTTGGTCTACGGTGTAAACTCGGATAGGGTCGACCCTTTGCACAGTACCTTACCATGGAGACGAGACTTTAGATCCAACAGTTATAAAGAGGTTCATTTATAGGAAATATTAGCACGGTTTGTTATTTTAGGGGTTTAAGAGTGATCGGTAATTTCTGGATGAAATTTTAGAGAAATCGGTATTACAACCAGAATGGGGAATTTCCTGTATGACAAACAAGGACGCCAATTGAGCGACTCAATAATAAAGAAATACGAACAACCTTACCTCACCGGAATGTTTGCGGCAAACAAAACCGATCAGCGAGCGATCGGTTGCGGGAGCAAACAAGTCAATGGAACAGCGTAAATGTAAGATAAAGAATTTAATCAATTACCATGAAGTAATGTAATATTTTCGTTAGCTTTAAATATGTACTATTCAGTTACGTGTTAAAGAATCATGCTTTCATAATAAAGGTGTCCAGTTTGATTTAATCGATTACCGCTAATACAAAATTTTTGCCGAAAGCTCATAATTACCGAGAGAACACAGAGAGAGAGCAAAAGTAAGAATAAGGTGCGTAACGCGCGTAACTAAGATTCTTGTCTTTGAAGGAACCTCGCGGTCAGATAAAAGATCCTTTTAGGGCGTTCAAAACATTTATTTTCTCAACGACAAGGACTTCACTTTTGAAGACATTAATCCGTCAATTGTGAAAAATATGTCTAATCTAAACAATAAACAGGGTAAATGTAAGATAATGAATTGGCTAATGTAAATAACACGTTAAAGAA
The DNA here is from genome assembly GCA_008042575.1 of Drosophila watanabei. Lineage (NCBI taxonomy): Eukaryota > Metazoa > Arthropoda > Insecta > Diptera > Drosophilidae > Drosophila > Drosophila watanabei. The sequence continues at coordinate 6,589 of VNJS01009877.1, read as the reverse complement.
GCATCAACAAGCTTAGGTCTAAATTTTTAAAGCAATTTAAGAATGCCACGCACCATAATTATTGATTATAAAACTAAAACATATATATTTGTTTAGTGCATGATTTGAGAGTGTTCGAAGAGAAGATCATTTCTTTTTTTGGGGAAGAGATATAAAGTATTTGTTTGCAATGCATATATTATCAGTTCGCGGAGAGCAAAATGAACAGCGTTCGGCAAACAAGTGAGCAAACACGCACACACACACACACCGAGGACAAGAAGAACCAACACAAGGCGATTGTCAACAAGATACAAAATGCAGATACAAAGGCACAAAGCAGCAGCAGCGAAATATCACTCAGCCGCCACGTTGACGCGTCCTCCGAGGGCGCCGTAAAAAACTCTACAAAGCGTGCGCTCTCTCTCTCTCTCTCGCTCGCCATCTCGCTTGCACCCACCACAGCGCGCGCTCTCTGTCGCACTCGCACTCCCCTTCGTGTGGCAGCAGCAGCAACCAACCGAGCAAGCAACCACTACAATGACCCGCACACCCGCTCACACACGCACACCTCTGCTGCTTCTTGCCCTTTTTTGTCGGGTTTGTTTGCCGTTTTTGTCGCAAGTTTTCGAATGCCACAGAATGTGTTTTCAAATCCAAACTGTCGCGCACTCGAAACGGACGCGTTGCGCTTGTCTAACGGTCAATAATACCTGCCACGTTCGGCGATAAAGTAGATAGCTCTTGAATATATATATGTTTTGAAAAATCGCAGCCGTGCATTTGTGTGTTTTGAAAGATCTAAGACGATCATATAAGGTGTTAAAAATAGTACTTATTCGTGGTAAATTAATTTTAAAATGAGACCAACGATCGCTTTAAAAATAAGCGCGGATTTTAAGTGAGTGTCATGTGTCAAGGGGAACACAAATAAGACCTTCAGGTTTTATTACAACGGAACTTCATTTTTGAGCAAGGTACGTTTGGCTAGATTATGAAATTAAAATAAAATCAGTGAGCTATGACCTTACCAGAAAAATATATAGGAAATTGTAGCTAAGAACTTAGCGTAAATATTTGCCATGAACTAAAACAGATTTCAATATTTTGATTTAGCAAAATTTGGTTTTGAACTAAGCGAAAATATTGTCGAGATGGTAAAATGGCAAAACTAAGAATCATATTAGTTAATCAGGAATTTCTTGAAATATGAAACCAAGTTGGAATATGAATACAAGTTGAGTCCTTATTTTTTATTAAAACGTTCAAATAACTAATGCATAAATATCCTTAAATGCAATATCTTAAGAAGTATATATTTATTTTTATTTTTTTTCTAAAAAACGAACTACATATTTTAACTGTACTATCAAAACCCATACATATATAACAATTGTTAAAATAATTTTCGATTACATAAATAGTTCTTCAAAGTTTTTTCTATCTGTGATACCAATAATACCGGCCGACAAAATGAAATGAAGTCCCAGAATCAAGGATCGATATACTTTTCCTAAGATCTCCAGGTCGCTAATCTCAAATACGGCCCCAAAATATGTTCTATATGCGACGTTTCTAAAATAGTTTAACGTAAAAGTAAAAAAACTTAGGTTGTTGACTACATTTGGGCCAGATTCAAGTTCAGCGCATTTAACCTTCGGAAAGTATAGTCCGGATCTTGCTTTTAAAATGCTGTCGGCCTGTGTAACTGCAGCTGAGCAATTAACTTTGTATGGAAAAATAAAGCGATTTGATTTAAGTAATTTTAAAAACCAAAAATTAGAAGAGTTTCAATAAAAATAACAGAATGTGAATCAAAATTATTCCAGAGGAAGGATATCACGGGAAATCCCCTAGATTGAATTCAAATTTTTCGTTAATCCGTTATCAGAGACAGATAAATATTTACACTAAAGGGTCATAAAAATAAAACCGCGCTTGAGCCCCATTTAACACGAATTGAAAGGAGTAAAAAGAAGCACCATTGTGCTTTTCGCGAGCCAATCAAATGGCTAAATGACTCACCGAGCAGCAGCAGGCAGGGTCCCCGAGCTAACAAGGCATATCTATTGAATAGCATTTCCGTTGGAATTTCAGGGCTCGAGGAGCAGCAGCAGCACCACCTGATAATTACCACCTGCACTCTGTCAGAGCCCCATTGGAGCCCCCATTGGCATTCCCCCGGCAGCATCATGACGAGCATCTCCGCGCTCCTCCACCGCAGCCACAGCCACAGTAATGGCTACACCAGCAGCGGGAGCAGCAATCACAGCCACAGCAGCAGCCTCTCACCGCAGTTGCCCGGCATCAGTTTGGGCCTGGGTCTGGGCATGGGGATGGGAATGGGCGTGGGCGTGACCACAGGCACGGGCAACTCCACCCCACCGCCGCCGCCGCCAACTGACCTCGCCGTGCCCTCCGCAACTTCCACGCCAGTGGCACCCAAAATGCACCACCACCACCACCACTCCAACGCGAGCTCCAACGCCAGCAGCAACACAAGCGCCACTGCCAATGGATCGCACCACAGCCACGACCACATCAAGCGACCCATGAACGCTTTCATGGTCTGGTCGCGGGGACAGCGTCGCAAAATGGCCCAGGACAATCCCAAAATGCACAATTCCGAAATATCGAAGCGCCTGGGCGCCGAGTGGAAATTGCTCACCGAAGGGCAGAAGCGTCCATTCATCGACGAAGCAAAGCGATTGCGGTAAGTACTGCTCACCGGGGCCTGGTCCACACTACACAGAGCGAAAAGTCCAGGAAATACTATTCTAATAAATGTTTGAGAAGGGTCAAGCTGGTAGAATATAAAATGAAATTATTTATATTGGCCTAAACCCTTTTTTGTAACGTATTTGTTTAGTAAAAAATATAAAGCAATGTTATCCTCATTTAAAAATGAAGCGTGCTAAAATTTCTAAGCTTTTGCGAAAGTGTTTAATAATGATTATATAATTATAACAAATTATTTATCATACAAATTAAACCCTCAAAGAAGCAAAAACATATGAATACAGTGAAAGTTGAAATGTAAAACTGTAACTGAACAAAAAGTCTTTGGATGATATTCAAAATCAACTTCATTATATTTCGTAAAAGAGACATGTTGAGCAGGTAACATTTATTTCTAAAGTTAAACATGACTGATTTTTTTGCCGTGTAATTAGATTCCAGAGCTTAGGTGGTAAAGTGGTTGGGACATTCTGGCTGGGTTTCAGTTACAGCTTTTCCCAGTCGGCAGCTCATTCTCTCTCTGTGCTGTCTGGCCACAAAATTTGATCGATTAGCTAAGACAAAGGCTCACATTGTGAGGAGCTCCTGGGTGCATTGTGAAGCTCTGGAGCCGAGGCTTGTGTCCGCTCTGCTTAGTCACAATTTCATTGGCATTGGCATATCTTGGGTAAACATTTCAATTGAAGTTGTCACACAAAAGAGTGGCAACAACACGTCGCATGAAATACTTCATTCATTTAGCATTTATTTTATTTACTCTTCAAATCATTCCCTATGGAAGGAGGTAAAGCATTAGTAATGCGAATTAGGAATAAATTGTTCTATTAACTAACAAGTATTTCTATCCTTTAGTAAGGCAAAGGGAAAGCAAAATTACAAATTAGCAATAGTAATAATTTGCTATATAAGTAAAAATGAATTCGTAATTAATTAAAACTGTTTTTCAGATATTTTATAATAATTAAAATAGAGCTTACAAATCCTAACCAATTAAATGTTGGATAAGTAGAGTACGTACCATCTCTAAGTCGATAACAAATAAATAGGTAACCTCCTTCTTGTGCTCCTACGATAGTGGGATCTTTGACGATGACGAACCTCTGTGTTTGCACTGTCATAATCCTTTTATTGATTGGATTGGCCTGCCAAAACCGAAATGTGAATTTTTATGTACATTTTATGACATTTATAAATGAGGCAAGGCTCGTCTGAAGGGGCTTACACTAATGGCTATTCGGGGTTTTCAAGCGAGCATATCGAGTGAAAAGAACCACGAATTTTGTTTAAATATTTGCCAATGCGCAATGATAACGAAAACAATATTTTTTTATTTTTATTTTCGGGTCCCGCGATAACGCAGACATAACTGACCAAAGAAAGAAAAGCCAAATAAAGAAAGGCGAAAGTAAAACAAGAGCAGAAGACACAAACACACACCTTTTATCAGGTTTTATCGTTTTGTCAAACAAATGTCAACAATTGCGCATTGTTGCAGCTGGGAAACGGAATCGGATTCGGACTCTAAAGTGGAAGGGAATCGAAGTCGGAGTTGGTGTGGGTTCTTTGCTAAATACATAAAGAACGGGTAATCTTGTGCATTTTGTGTCTATATGTGGTTATGAGGAAGGGTTCCGATTCTGAAGCACAATCAAAAAAAACTAGAGACAATATGAGCATTTTCTAAAGAGTAATATTATATCAAAACTTTGATTAAAGGAAGTAATATTGATGGTCTTTTAAATTAATTGGAAGTTTTTAGATAATCAATTTTATATTTAAAAATGTTGTTTTAATGTTAGTAAACTAAACATTTGGTAGATACAAATCATATATTTTCCAAGATGAGTTGGTTATCTATTCAGTCAGCTTTCTTTTTCTATATAATTAAAGCAAATTCAATTCAATTTAACCCTCAATATTTTTCTCTGTGTCGTAGAGTTTATGATATCATCGCTAACTCGTTCGATCTTTTGATCGGTGTTTCAACATTTGTTCAATTTACAGCGCCCTGCACATGAAAGAACATCCCGACTACAAGTACCGGCCACGTCGCAAGCCCAAGACGTTGAACAAGTCACCGGTGCCAGGTGGAGCAACCAATGGCGGCGGGGCAGGCAGTGTTGGATCTGGTTCTACTCCCGGAGGCTCTGGCTCTGGCGGTTCCTCCACACCGAAGGACATGCAGCCGCAGCTTTCGCCCCTGGGTCAGACTATCCCGCACCTGCATGGACACCATGCACACGCCCACCACCACCCACAGCACCCGCACCATCCGCATGCCCATCCCCACCCGCACCACGTCCACCTGGCCGCGACGCTGAGCGCCAAATATGGCTTCGGATCACCGCTGGAGCTGTCCCTGCCCCGTCTGCCGAACGCCTTCCCCGGCCTGGCGCACTACCCCCTGGACCCCACGCTGGCCCTGGACTTGCAGGCCCGCCTCCAGGCAATGTACGCCGGCAGTATCTACCATCCGTGGCGCTACCTGCCGCTGATCAGTCCGGACACACCGCCTTCTCCGCCCAGCAGTAGCGGCACCGGCATCTCCTCCTACGGCTGCGTCAAGTCGTCCAAGTCCTCGCCGAATCCCAATCCGGCGGTGGGAACGCCGCCGAACATCATTTGACCGACTCCATTGCGCTTCGGCGCCGGTACCGCCGCTGAGCACGCGGTGTAGGATGATGGGAGCAAGGCATTCAGATTTGGATTCAGATACAGACCCAACGGATCCCTCCGGTAATTGGTCACTTGATCATCCCGCCCCGAAAAAAGAGACCCTAATGTTAGAGCCTAGTGTTAGTTGAATATCTGCGCGTGTCTTCACTTTTGTTTTGGATTCTGATTTAAATTCAGTCAAGGAGGCACTTGGTTTTACCATGGACCTTGGAATAACAAGATACTATATAACGGAAAATGGATTAATTATTCAAATTTGTTCGTACTGCCTTTAGAGCTCGTGAAATTTTGTTCTGTTTGAGTGCACACGTATTCTCAAGAATCCTAGATCTGTAAGTTCATATACGCTCTTTGCTGGATATTTTTCCACACGCTTATGAAATTGCATTCTGATATTAGATTTTCATGCTCTTCCTATTTAAAGACGTGATATGATGAGCTTGCATATGGAAATTCAAATGTTCTGGCATTAAGCATCTTGTTATTAAAAGGTTTTTGGTATTAAGAAAACCACTTTCGAAATAAATACGTAATTTATAGTTTTTGACCTGTATTAACATATACAGAAGGGACTTCATGCATCAGGAACTCTGATAAATCTTACTCTTTGTGTAAAGCTAAAGCTAAAAATCGAGTTGGCTAAGCTAATAACTGAGAATAAGTACCTTTATAATATATATTTAGCTCTTCTTATTCGTATTTTAAAGAATTTCAAGACTTACAAAATGTAATTCAAAACTATCTAGTAGTTCTTTCTGTTTAGTTGGCAGTGTCTCCCATAAATAGGCTGTATTTCTGTTTCGATTAAATTCTAACTTTTATTAAAGTATTGTTATTTAATTAAGTAATGCTGGCTTAGAGGCAAAGAATCCCAATCATCGCTTATTTCTACTTCACCTAATTGTACTAATTTAAAACACATTCCAAATGTTTTTCCAACTTATTAAATAATTTCCAATATTTGTTATTGAATGAATGAGGTATTTCGGAACCCAAACATAAATGCTTTTTAAGTCTAAGTGCACTAAATTTGTTAAGGCATCAAAGCAATGTCCCCTTTTGTGTAATATGTATATGATTGTAAAACTATATATTTTAATGTGATAAATGAGCGAAAATTAATTGAAAAACTGTAAGAAAATAAAAGATTTTTAAACAGCACACCGTCATTAACCACATAAATGAATACGTGCCT
>VNJS01009856.1:0-14822 GCA_008042575.1 Drosophila watanabei | reverse complement strand
CCCGCAGCAAGATGTGCGGGCTCCGTTGCCTAATGATGTGATTGCGATTGGAATGGCAAAGGCATTAGTTTCCTTATATAAGTAAGAACGTATATAAGTACGTTCCACGGAATTGAATGACAAGTAAATGGCGTCGAAAATATTGAACTACTTGCCGCGCACTGAACCAAGAAATGGCAAAAATAAAATGAGCTCCACCATTTACTAGAAGAGAAATATAAATGCCTTGGTAGAGAATAATTGTTACACTTTCGAGTACCTTATATATCTGCCTGCTTTAGATAGTTTTACCTCTTAATTTTTAGCTTCTTATAATATAAATTTACCAAAATTCGACATTATAGACTATTTTGTATTTAGTTCTAATAAAATAACATAATCTAAAGAAATCGGCAGGATATCATGAAAATTAGCTCGATAAAATATGTTTACTTATATATTGCTAATCAAAATATTGTTATTTTTTATTTTTAAGTTTGTCAAAATAAAAAAAATTTCATTTAATTGAGATTTTTCGTTTGATTAAACTAATTTTAAAAAATAGAGGTCTTTGTCCACCCCTCAAATGTATTATAATAGGAATACAAGTAAAAGATCAACTAATAATACATAGAACGAAAAGCACCAATGGAGAAGAGGTGTCTTGGCTAAGAATTCAATGGATCAAATTTCTTAAAAAAAAGGCATTTATGTATAAAGCTTATAACTTATAAACTTGTAAAAATTTCTTAAATAAAATTCCAAATTAAATTTATTTGGTCGACCCATTAAAATAGAAAAAAACCCAAGTATAACGAAAATATTGATTAGCTTCCATTCCGGAATCATTAGACCAATGACGGAAGAAAATATAAAGATATTTTGTATTTATTACCCTATATCCTACCAAAACACAACTTTTCCCTTTATTTCCCGACGTACTAATAAATAATTTATTTGTTTACAACTAAAAGAGTTTTAATAAAATTTTAGTTACTAATAAAAATGATTTCTTGTTTTTCATAATATCAAAATATTTTTTAATTCATTAAAAAAAGCAAAACTCTGAATATCTTGAAACAAGGAAGTGCTCATATCATATTCAGGCAGTACCCGATAAATGTATACAAATATTCGCACGAACATGAACAGAAATCTGAGCCCCTATTCTTATCTATAGAGCTACTTATACTACTCGATACTACCTGACATAGGGAACCCGGATCTCTTCTCATCTCTGCCACTCACACCCACAAAATCCCCTCCCTGGTACCGGTCTCTCCCTCCAGTTACATTCGAATGCCCTGTATATATCAACGTTGTCTGTGTTTGGACAAGTTATCATCAAGATGTTTCGAGTCATTGAAACAAAGGCGAAGACGAGTCAATCAAACAAAGGGACATTCATCGGCCCATTTCTCATCTCCCCGGCAGCCGCCCTCAGATATTTCAATGGTTTGTCCCCTGCCAGCCGCAGATAAGGTCAGAGAACAAGAGACACGTACCAGTTTTGATGCCCATTGAACTGTGTGAAAAATGTCAACATTATGAGACGATAATAGGCCGGTGATAAGTAGACGGTCGAGGAATTTGGTCAAAATATTTGAGCTGCGAGCCCGACACACTTTGCCCATCTTCGCGGCAGTTGCAGGACGTCGGTCATTGTCTCCCCAACTTTTTGTATCATCAATCTTGGCGCCTCAACACTTTGAGGCGGCTGTGGGTGTAGTGAACTGTTGAGCCTTGATGAAGTTATAATATTTATGTGGTTTATTATCCCCACTGCTTGTGGCACTCAAAGTGGATTGCCCTGTTCGGAGCTGCTGACAGCTAATTTTGTTTACCTCTAAATGAAATATGAGAGGGAACGGATTATAATTCATAATATTACTGTAAATATTTTTGGATTTTACAAAAAATTATTGTTATATATTTAACTGGTAAATAAGTATATTGCCTGTAAAGTTAATAGTTTTTAAAAGACATTTTTATTTCATTGGACAGACTATCAACTTAAATAGCTCTGCTTCCCTGTTGTTCCAGCATCAATGTTCTTTTGGCCCTTATAAGTCATGGGCCATGACGATGCACACACAAGCCCCCATATATTTCTTTCAGGAAAGATTTCGCCGAAGAAGAAGGGGAACATTTTTATCAACTTTGCTGGCAGCATCGACACCAGTGAGCTCAACAAATGCGCTGTCAGAATTTATAAAAATGTATTTCGGCAAAAGTGAAAAATCATTCACATAACCGAACCGACACACACGGTCACAGCCCCGCACACACTTTTCACTGTCAGGGCTTTGGCACACGTGCGAGAAATGGCAAAATGGCAGGAATGCCACCGATGGCAGCTTTAACACCATTTGGTTGTTGCCGCCGCCGCTCGTTGACACTGTCCCGGCTGTTGTAGGCTGTCATGCTCCCTGTGTTTGGCCAACAATGTTGCGTATGTCAGCTAAATCGTTCCGGCTGCCTGACGATCCGCCCGTCCACCTATCCGGCAGCTCCTTCATTCACTTATTTATTCCTTTATTCAGCGCCCACCGGCAAGAGGTGTTAAGTATGCAGCCGCGTGGGAGAGCGGCAATTGTATTAACCTTATCGCAGCTCTGATTTATGCACGTAAACACACGGAGTGATGTCTGTCGGGAAATCGATCACGTCGGGAGTATCACTGAGGTTGACTAATGAGTTTAGTGACGGCACAATGAAGGCTGCAAATTGCCGAGCTGTTCAGTCGAAATACAATGCTGATTAGCCGATTTCGCGCCAGGTTATTTCCTGTAAGGAAGTCTTAAGAAATGGTTTTCTTAATATTAACTTTTCAATCTCTAAACAACATTACTCATTGTATGTTATACAATATTAAAAGTATTAAATGTAAGAACAAGTCAGCAGAACTATGGGAGTTAAGGGTAATGAAAATAATATATAAGAGATCGAAGATCGCCACTCAGGGTCCTTGCTTGGAAAACCTGAAAACTGCTTAAATATACAAAATATAACATAAACGAAATAGCCCTGAAATATTTTGTTCGATTACAAATTTAATTTGACTGTATGGTCTAAGAGTTGTTTAAATATCACTTCTTCGCCATGCGAATGAACAGAATGAAAATGAATAATAGGTTTTAAATTTCGGCGTTCGGCTAGTTTTAACGTCTACACAAAACTAAATACGGATAAAGTCTCCATTTTTAATCAAAAAAATTCTCAAAATCAAATCAGTTTTATATTTTCCGAGCTCGTTTTGAACGAATTTGACTTTTAAATTTACAGGATTTGGATTCCCAGGCTTAAGAATAGGGCCATGAAGGCGAATCAAACACTATAGCTTCGGGAACTCGAATTTATACAGTATATTTTACACACAGCAAAATATTTCTTTCATTCTCAGCTAAAAAAAAAACTCGTTATCTTGAATTATTTGCCATATTAATTTCGAATTAATTCAGTTCTATAGAAAATCCTTCTTTTATCTTTTCGTATTCTGGGTAGCTGTCTTTTCTCAAATTATTGCAAATGACTATCAACTTCCATTCTTATAATAACTTCCTACATAAAGTATAATTTTAATACAATATTGAATTTATTTTTTTAGGGAGTCAAATAAACCTTGGATTTCATCAAAAAAGTCGAATGGAAGCAATTCATTTATGAATATATTTAGTATATAGCAAACTATTGGTACAAAATTAAGAGTTGACTTTAGATGCTCTGAAAGTCCTGTCCTCTATAAGACTGTAAAAAAATACAAATTAACAGCAAACTACTGTTTAATTTTTTTACGAAAAGCTTTATTTATTTATACTTTATATAAATACACAGTTTTCTATAATACATTTTCTTTTTTATTATAAATATGTTTTTTTCGGAAATACATTAAAATTGCACTGCCGTTGCATGTAAAAATCGACTACTTAAGTAGGCAACACAATGCGAAGATTTTGGTTAACAATCGCCGTTGTATCCACTACTTAAACATGTGATTTTTGTAATTAACAGAAATGTATGCCCTGGTCTGCGGGTCAGAGGTTCTAGCAAATAGGGGTCCTACCTATAGTTGTCATTAACTAAAGTTCCTTCAGGTAGTAAGCCACAAGGTCGATTTGAGTATAATCACGACTCTTTAATGGATACTACTTAGAGAGACTCCAATACAGATTTACACTTTCACTTCACTATGTCACCCACTAGTCTGCACTGATGCCCAGCAAGAGGAACTCTGTCAATTTATAGGCAGATTCACTAATCACTGCGACCGATTTTGGGTTTATCAGTGATGTACATAGTCCCATGTGATCTCAATTTCTTTTGTGTCAGCTTCCCCGCTGAGTTCTCAATCGTCGCCTAAGTAAATATTAACTAGTCTGCTTATGATAAGACTTAGAAAGTTCTGCTTACTTAAATAATGTGCGATAATAATTGTATTCTGTATTTATTTTGTTAATTTATTTTCAGCAAAATACCTTGATAATAACATACTTTTTCCTGGCTTAACATATGTTGATTTCACTTTTGCCTTTTATACATTCTTTCTATTTTATTCTTTTTTTTTTATATAAACTCACACTTAAAGATATAAAAATCTAAAACTCAACTAAAAAGAATAATAAACTTTATTCGCCGCCTTCGTTTTTATGTATTTATGCTTTAATTTTTCTTAGAACTACTTTAAACTTGCCCCCACATAATCCCAGTAGCAATCAGCGTCAAGCCAAGACGCTGCCCGATGAATCTCGGGCAGCTCGCAAACACAATAACATACCCATCCCGTCGCATATTCACATACGGACACACGGACACACTCTCGGTTTAATAAAACAAAATCCTGCGGCGATAATTTACAACACGATTGTGCTTGGCAAATTGCTTTGATTTAAGCGCGCCAACGTGCCAGGACTGCGCTGCGCACATCCTGCGCTCAAAAAGGGAATAAAAACAAGCAGTCAACATTGGACGGGGAAAAACCAGCCACAAGATGCTCCTCCACACACACAGCCGCAAGGAGCCCCGTGTACGTACACGTAAACGAGCGCACACATCTTCACGGCTGAGTGGCACGCCGAGGCGAAGGCAAACCAATTCAACATCCGTTTGCCGCTAATTCACACGCACACACTTACGGCCACAGGAGTAGCAGGCATCCTGGCAGTGAAAGCAACAGCAACAGCAACGCAGCCAGGATATGTGAAATACGCGCAAATAACGTGTTAGGAAAATTGTGTGAAAATTGTTATATATATTATATCCGTTCGCCGAAGCACTTGATATGATTTCTTCTGCTCCATTCACTGCAAAAGGTGTTGAGCAGCTCATCCTTGCCCTGGCAGCACCGCAGAATTGGGGCTAAATGGCAGCGAAGGGATCCGAAATCAGACTGAGTTCCGCCGTCAAATTAACATGGGAGGTAAGTGAAATTCTGAGGGCTAAGCCTTGGCAGCTTAAAGTATATAGTTTTTAAAATATATTTAAGTCTGTTAGCCGGTTCGCAGCAAAACGATTTTTATAATTATTAAGAATTAATATTGAGAGACGATTAAAAGCTTCATCGTTTAAAACAAGGTTAAATTGGTTTTAGTTTAAAACAAATTCGTTTTATAAGAGATATATTTTATTATTAAATATATTAAATATAAATAAATATAAACTTTAAATATTAATCATTATAGATGGAATAAAATTAAAAGTGTATCTGTGCTTAAAACAAAAAGAGGAAGAGAAATAAAAATCGTGATACGAAAGAATAAAATATTCTTACTCTTATAATATTTGGAAACGTATTTGAATCATTTGAAATATATTACTTTGTCTGAAAAGAAACATTACTTTATAATATAATTTTCGAATTAATTGTATATGATTTTATCTTAAAAATATAATATTTTGAGTTTTATTCACGTTACGAATTATATACATGATATCAAACTGATTTCGAGTTTTTATTTAATTTTTGTAAGTTTCGAATGTAACTTAGAGTACGAAAGGGCTTAGCTAATTCCTTAAGATTCCAAATACTACATATAAATCTTAAATTAACTGTATTTATTGTTCTTACAAATCAGAATATGAAACCGTTTTTAAACACAAGCTTTTCAACGCTTTTTTTTTAGGAGAACCTAACCAGATACCAGAAACTTACCGACATAGCATCCAAGAATTTAAAGACAGCGTCGTTGGCTCTTGAAATCCATTTCACGGGTGCCAAGTGCCAGACCAAACCGAATGTCTGTAAACTTGCACGTGACTTTGGGCCAACTTGCAATATTTGCAGCTAAGGCCAAAACCAAAACTAAGCTGCCAACAACAATGGGAGCGGGGAAAAGTCCTGAAATCAAAACTAAAAATTCTGAAAGTCACATAGCGGAAAGTTTTCCATGCAGGTATCGTAGATCCAGCGGAAGGCTGCCAAAGTCTGTGACTGTTTGCTTAAATGATTTTGCAGTTTTCTTCCTCCTCTCGGCAAACTTTTCCTTCTTTTTGTTTGCAAGTGTACTCGTTCCTTTTCTCCGCCAGCATTTTTTGTTGTTGCTGGATGCCGCATAAAAACTAATATTGTGCAGTGAGTTTATTGGAATTTCAGCGAAGAGGAACTTCTAACAGGTAGTATCTTGTAATTTTATGGAGTTAGCCGCCGTGCGGCAAGGACACACGGGCATAAGACCCTGCGAGACGACTTTGCTTTATGGAAATCGCTGCCGAAAATGTCGTAAAATCAACGCAGACCACGAATACGAAAAATGGCGTTAAACTCCTCGCAAACTTCTCCGTCGGATTTTGTCTTGCGGTTAGTTTCTGTGAATCCTGCGGATGCCACGACGCGGCGGCCAAGGAAAGCACATAGAAAGTGCCCCGAAATTGTTATCCACATTAAACAGGTCGCGGCAACTTTTCGGTAGCTGTGTATCCTGCGGATTCTCCGCTTACGTGATGCGTATTTGGCATGCAGGACACGTGGGCCCCGGTCCCGCTGATAGGTATTTTCGTTGGCTGCGCATCGATGGCTCTAATTAATGTTTAAATTCTGACTTTTATTATTCAGTGACTCTGGTGCTCGGATACTTCCGTCCCGGCTATAAAAACTAAGCAGCGTACGGTGCTTTTGCCATGATTTTGCCGAACCCAGTGCTCAATGACCGTAATGAGGAAGTCTGATATGCCGCCGCAAAAGTTACTCGGCCTTTTTTAAATGAATGTTCACGGATATTGGTAGTCCTTGAAATATATAAAGGGAAGGACATTTTATACTGAATACATATAAAAACTAAAAATCTTACAAATATGAACTTTAACTCACATTTATAAATTAACTTTACCGAAAATTTTATCACAAATGCCTGCCTCTGCTGTTAAGTGCTCAAGTCTCGCATTTCTATGGCAATTGGTGGGCTCGGCCTGAATACATTTAAGTTGACTAAAGTTAACTCATGGGCCATCGTCAGGAATTGACCAACTTGAACTGATGAATGAAAATTCGTTAGTGGCTCGCCCTACCAGGTGGACCGCCCGCCGGTAATCCTCGAGCACAGTTGAGCCGAAGAATAGCGAAGGGGTTGAGTTCGGGGGGGGGCAGGATCCCGTCAAGTGGCGTCACTGGTTCTGTCAAAAAGGAAACGATATCAAGTGCTTCAATCAAGTCAAACTTGCAATATATATTCAAACATTTTCAATTCAATGCGTTTTTGTGGTTGTTGCCACTCAAGCATTGGCTTTGCCATGAATATTCCCCGGCAGCGCCCGCCCCCTCCCTGTCTGGGGAATACTCGATATTCTATCCCTGCCCGATCCTCCTGCCCTCCGAGCTCAAATTGCAGCGTTTCAATCAAAATGTAGCTCCGTCTGGCTGCTCCTGTAATTTTTGTTTTTGCAGCAACATTTACCTGGGCAAGCAAATTGCAATTCCAAGTAGACGCCACTCTCTGCCTGCGAACCCCCTCCAATCGTTCGCGGTCAATGCAATAAATTGGATTGCATTGGGTTTTCACTTTGATATTAGCGAACAAGTAGCATTGTTGCTCCTTATTACGGTTACTTCATTCCCAACTCCACTGGCATTACAGCGTATTTATTTTAATTTAATTATGTCTGACCAATTGGACGAGGGCGGCATTTGGATGCTTTTTATGTCCGGTACCCATAGGATACAAGGATATTCTAGCTTAGAGTCAGACAGAAGGAAGCATCTTTGACCACATAAAATATATATACCGTTCATAAGCTTCAATAACCGAACCAATTTCTCCATATCCGTGTGAAACTTTAGATCACAGAAACTATACATACTACAGCTTAAGCTATAGTATCGGTTGAAGCAAAATTTATATGGAATAATGAAATCAGTCCGAACTCCGGAGGTGATTTGATTTAATGAAAATTATTTTTAGTTGTGAAAACATCTACATTTGAAGTGGCAGCACAAGCATTTGTTAAATAAATTTGACAGTTTGCTGATCTTTTTACAAATTCTTTTCAATATACTTTTTCCTCTTGAACGTCTCAGAATTCTTTGTTTTGAACGTTACATTCAAATTTTTTATTACTCTAAAAAAGGAAAAATCCAATATGTTAAGAAATCTTACAACCACGTAGATGTACATACATACAAAGCTGCTCAACTGAATAGATTCACATAAATTCATTTGCATTTTTATGATTTTCCTATCACATTTCACAGTTATGTATAAAAGCCCCAATACTAGCTATAAGCCCTGCCAAAATAAAAGGTTAAAATTTTATTTAGTAATATAATTAAGCAAAATAATAACCGTCCAATCATTATAACGAAATAAGAAACTTAAATATATTTAAACGCTGTCTGAAAATTATTGTTCAGTTCAAGTTCTTAGCATTGATGTTATCGTAAATACCGGGATTATGAGAACAAAACCGAAATCGGTGAAGCCAACTTCCTATTGAGCACAAAATGGATTATATAACCCAGCATCAGACCCCTAAAATGTCCTGCCCGCTCTGCTAACCCTCAAACTTCCGAAATTTCGGCTGCCACAACTTGAGTTAATTTAATAAATCTTGAACAACTGAATAAGCTTTAAATTAATGACCCTGTAAAGTTCATATAAATTATTGCGTTATCTCGAGCAGCCGCCACCCATTCAGCCCCCATGGCAGCTGACACGTGGAGGCACAATGTGCCGGGCATGCGAGTTTTCCCGGTCGCTTTCCTCTCCACTTTCCCCCACATCGCTTCCGAATGATTTCTCATTTCCAATGCCGACAGCGGCAGCGGCTGGAGCAACACATTTTTATTCCTTCCGAAATCAAATTTGTATCAATTACAATTGCATTAACATATAATTTGCGAGCGACTCGGATTTCGCAGCAGCTGGCAGGAGCCGAGGAATGAACATTTAAATGGCAAGGAGCAGCCGGTGGGAAAGTTGCCCCAACCGTTGCTCCGACATCAGAAATGCTTGTATACTTATTGGGTTAAATCGAAGCCACTTTATGCTGTTCTCCCATTAAATTACTTGCAGTGCTAGTTCGTATATTTCAATTGGGACCAGTTAGGAAAAGACGCCTGCTGAATTATTTCCAATTAAACTACAGGTTTACCAAATTATCATCTATTGTAATCCAATTTAATTTATTAACATCTTAATATAATTTCGAAGCCCTATGGATTCGCTTTGGGAATGGGCAGTTGGCAGATTAAGTCCCAGTACATTCGCATAAATATAGGCATTTAAATGTGATGTCATTCTTATGTCTTCTGTCTCAATGTCTTGATTTCACAGAAAACTAATTGGGTTTATTATAAGTTAGCCATGCTTTGAAAGACGGTTGGAAGAAATAAACATACCACACATTTAATAAAACAATTATTCAAATCCAATTCCTTGAGCTACAAAAGACAGAAAAATCAAAAATATGTAAAAGACCGCGAGAGAAAAATAATCTTATTTAAGTAACGTCCGTCTTTATTTACCGATCGATATGCCATCTAGATGATATAGTAGTCCGATTATCATAAAATTAAAACCGAAATTCTGAAATTAATACATGTTGAAAAACGGTGAAGTGTATTTTTCCTAAAAACTTTTGGATTGTTCCTATTAGGAACTTCCTATGACAGCTATGTGATATGAATAACCCGATTTTAACTTATATAGGATGGAGAATACATAGAAGACTATCTGCAAAGTTATATTCAGATAGCTTAAAACCTGAGGAACTAGGTTGTGTAGATACAGACAGACGGACGGATTTGGCTAGATTGATTCGGCTGTTGATGCTGATTTTTCATATATTGCGTTGCAAACTATTAAAATTATTTGAATTTCGCCCATGAGCTCTGTGAGCTGGCAAAACGAACATGCAGGCATTGCCAATATTAAAAAAAAAAGAACATAAATGTTTTTAATATTTGCTTTTACTCTTTAATGCATATGACATATATATGAGTTTAAAAAAATGTTTAAGTGTCAAAACTATTTTGTAATACTTTTTTATCCGCTTTGTCTTAAAGTTAATTTGGAAGATTCCGAATTATATCGAGCGATTCTTTGCCATATCATGGTCTTTTGAATATCGACGTGGTTTGCGAACCGTTGTGTTAGAAAACAGCTTTCAGTCTCCTCAGTTTTCCGCTTCTTAGTTGGCAATAATATTTTGTTCCTTCTTGTTTTCCTCTTTCTCGACTTTAAAAATATGAACAATTTAATTTTAGCTTAGGAATTTTAAGCTGTCTATTTTTGTCTGCATTTGTCTTACGTAGAATTATGTGTCATGCTTAAGTTTTCTTTAATAAGGCTTGCTAAAATTGTTTGCAATGGGCTTCCTTAACGCGTGCTACTGCTTCGTAAGATTTCGATGGAAAATTAAATTAAGCCATGGCCAAATTATGCTGGCTTCATTGTAAGCCAATTAAGTCGCACATGCATTTTCAACGAGCTTACGAACTACATGCACGTATAACGTTTCGCCACCTTGCAGATCCCGATGGCTGGCCAATAACAAATTAGCAAATCAAACCTTCCGGCACTGTGACATAACTTCGCACCAGCTGCGGTATAAAGTCAACAAGAGCGCCAAGAAGTTGGATCGTAGCCGTAGACCAGGGGGATTGCGGAGCAAGGACCGGGCTCCAAGCCCCGAGCCCGAGGAGTCCAAGTGCAGGGTGGCCTGCTCCGGCGACCCAATTTCCATATGCGGCAGATGGCGGTTTTTGGCTTAACTAGCCAAAACTTGGCTCTAAGTTGGCGTGCCAAGTCAAACAAGCTGGCCGGAGGTGGTTGCAGAAGCGTGAAGTGTTGGAGGAAGTGGGCCAGTAGCCGCACACATGGACTGCTTCCGGGAATTCAGGTTCATATTCAGATTCGGATTTCTGAGCAAATCCCAATGCGGTTGCAAAAGTTGGCGACCACAAGCCGAAGGAAGGCACGGGGATGGGAGCGATAGTGAGGCACGGAATGTGAGCAGCTAATATTATTGAATAAAATTGAATTTTGCCAGCGCTGTTGCCGGTCGAAATTATTAAAACATGACGCCGGGCGTCTAGTTTTGGATTTCCGCTTCCTGCCCGGCCTTTCTTTTGGCAACAATTTCATTTTGCGGCTTGGCGAGCCATCCGTTGCGGCGCGCCGCACGGATAATTCAATTATATCTTGAAGTAGGACTTACTCCAAAGCGGAAGACAGCAAATTGCAGTACTTTTGCAATTATGCGAAACCATTCTGGGCAGCATCTGATTGCCGAGGCAAGTTGCCTTGGTGAAATCGCAAACAGATCCGCAAGCTGCAGTCGTTATTATTTGCGGTTTCAATTCAAAGTTTGAATTTAATTTTAACTACGTTGCCGAGGTTTTATTGAATTAGTTTCGGGACAATTTGGGCATAATGCAGAAGTTTGGTGTTTGGGCCATTATCCTTGTAATTAAGTTAAATCTGATGTATTGCAGGATACTGATAGGACTGATAAATACATTCACAATGAATTAAAGCTAAACTCAATTTAACAAGCTTAAGTTGACGTCAATTCTCGGAAGTCTAGGATTACACTTCCTCAAAAAACTCATTACTTCACAATGTAACAAAACCGTTAAGGCTTTTGATAGAATTTCCCCGACGCCGGCTGCTCTGCTCAATTCAATTTTCAACGGCAATTGAGCAACAACCCAGTTCCGATTCCACTTTGCCATTACCATTCCCATTCACGTTGCCCTGCCAGCTCCATAGCGCTATAGTGCGGTAGACCGACCGCCCCAAAGTAAATATCCAACTGTAAATCCACAAATCAAATGCAATCAATTCAAATTTCACACTTCAATATTCATTAGAAATTTATTTTGCATTTTACAACTGCAATGTAGCTGGTTCCGCCAGAAGGAATCGCTTGGCGCAACCGAGGACCCAGCTCCTCGGCACCGCAGCTGGATTGCAGAGAGCGAACATAAAAAATAGCGCAGAATTTTCAGGAAAATTAGCTGCCAATTGTTTTCCACGCTTCACGTCGACATTCAGCTGATAAATTGAGAGCGGACCGGACGG
This sequence comes from Drosophila watanabei, assembly GCA_008042575.1. Taxonomy (NCBI): domain Eukaryota; kingdom Metazoa; phylum Arthropoda; class Insecta; order Diptera; family Drosophilidae; genus Drosophila; species Drosophila watanabei. Next base: position 2,331 of record VNJS01009856.1, on the reverse strand, counting down.
AAATTGTGCTAAGCCAAGCAAGAAATTTCGATTTGCCAACAGCTGCGCTCCGCGATTGGTTGTGAGTTCGCCGCTGGTCCCCCTACGCGATTGCACTGCCTGCCACTTAAAGTGAGATGCTTTAATGGGGTCGCCTCTAATTTATGCATAATTTATAACAATTAAAGCTGTAAGGACAGGCCTTCGCCCGGCTCACATGGCGGATGCGCAATGAAAAACTACGGGCAGCTGCAAACGTCCGGCCGAAGGTGAAGCCAAGCACAGACACATGACATACATATAAATGCATATGTTTTTGTGTGCCGTAGTGCAGGGCATATAACTTAATTATGCAGAAATGTAAACGTGGCCAACACCAGCACAAGTACACAGGTCGCAGCACGGCCAAGTTTCTCGGTGCGCCGCTTGAGGTCCTTTCATAAACTCAAAGTTCATAATAGGATTTAGTTAGTACAGCTTGTAGCAGCCGTTTTCGTTGCCATTGTTGCCACTGCCACCGATGCTTGTGGCCAGCTGAAGACGATGATGATGATGTATGGTAGTTATAGTCCCCGCCTGCCCCCCAGGCCTCTACCGAACTATGGGCACATGCAGGCAAATTGTGCGAACAATCAATTTTATTTTCCAACTGAAGAAATTATATTTAATATTTTTTGTGTAAAACATTTTTGTAAGTTTTTGAAGTTTTTGTGTATATTGATTTGACATAGTACCAGATCAGCTAATTCGGCAACTTACGAATGTTGGTGGTAAAACCGATCGACAATGTCTGAAAATATAGTGGCATATAATAACTTAAAATTAATGTCACATCTAAGTGCTTGTACTGTTTCCCATGTCATCGAGAACAAACAATAATTGAAATGTCCTTATTTTATTCACCATTTTTTAAAGTTTAAGGTTTAAACTTGAGTGAGTATAAACAGGGAATAAACAATAGATCTAACCAATTTAAAAAAAAATCGATTTAAATCGAATAAAATCGAAAATACTTCCCATACAAAAATTTATAATTGTTAGGTCTAAAAATTAATATCTTGCATATTCATCGAAGAGTACTATTATTATTGTTCTTCACATTTTATCTATGGATTGAATAATAACTGGTTTATTTTTTTTTTTTCTTTCCTTTTCACATGTCTTCGGAAATATAATATTAAATATTTAGCATTTTTTCTATATATTAATTTCCAATTACGCGATACTTTAATATAAATTTTCATATATTTATAATATATATTTATATACAATAATTAAAACATGTAAAGATTTGTATTTATCTTTTCTATGTCGAAGTGTTTCAACTTTTTCAACTAAATCGATTCTGAAAATTAAAGTCGATGTATCGCATAATGGGAAAACTAGATTAAACCAATTTAAAATCGATTTTATTTTCAGCTCTAATAAATAGGGATTTGTTTACGTAGACATCACTTCATGTACTCCATGGCATAATCTATGTAATAATGTTGGAATTCCATTGTTTGTTAAAATAACTCAAACTATAAGTTTGATTTTTAAGCTTTTTACTTTATCAAGTAAATAAGTAGGACTTACTTTTAGTTAAAACGTTCTTGATAAACCGATACTCGTTGATAAACTCAATCGTGTAAGTGACTATAAAAGAAATGCACATGATAATGAAAACAGGCAGCTTCTGGTCACACTAACAGGTTTTCCCTTATGTAGCAACAAAGTCAAATATGCCCACTTTGTGCTGTGTGCTACCGCAGTAGTTCCTGCTACATACCACATAGAATGAGTTGAGGCACGAGTATTTTAGCTGCCAGCACGCGCTGCCCTCGCTGACAATAAATTATGCACACAGGGAAAATTAAGGTCCAGGAAAAGAGTTGCCTCCAACTGCTAAGGGGAAGAGCCGCGTGGCCTGCCGCCTTAGAGAGCGAGTATGGTGCATCTTATAATTCTTGTATGAAAATAACAGCAGCCTAAATGCCTTGCATGTGATAATGGAAATTTATGAGGGACAGACACGGCAACCGGCCCTCTCTGAGTGCGGTGCAGTACCTAGTGGGTCATGCATTTTTAAAGAGCACTCTATGCTATCCACAGAAACCTCAACCGTCAACTTTGGCAACCGGCACGGCTCGGCTTCCACTTCGTCCTTTCGGCCTGCTCATCAGCAGCATCAGTTCTGCTGCTGCTGCTGCTGCTGCTGCTGACTGCGTAATGTATTGATAAACATTAAAAGCCAATCAGCGTAATGGGTTGTGAAGTGGAGTCGGCTTCTCGCCCTCTCGTTTTACGTACTTCATTTTCAACAGCTCATAAAATTGCAATTGACTTCGAGCTGCCTCTGCCGCTGCTCCT
>VNJS01009853.1:0-24842 GCA_008042575.1 Drosophila watanabei | reverse complement strand
TTAAAGCTATCTGAATGAAACTTTGCAGATAGTCTTCTATATACTCTCACTCGGACATAAGTCGGAACGGGCCAGATCGGACGACTATATCATATAGCTGCCATACAAACGATCCGTGAATTTTTAGAAAAAAAATTTTAATTTCACTGTTTTTGAACATATCTTGACCAGCTCTCGGCTATGAGCTTTATATATTATTTTAGATTTTATGATTAAATTTCATAAAAATCGGATGACTATATCATATAGCTGCCATAGGAACGATAGGGAAATTTTTAGAAAAAAGAATTATAACTTTGTCAGTTTTCAACATCATTTCTTCAACTTTAAGATACTAGTATTTCATATTTTTTTAGAATTTTGTTGTAAATTTCATAAGAATCGGACGACTATATCAAATAGCTGCCATACAAACGGTCGGTAAAAAATGTAAAACTGTAAAAAATTTAAAACTGTAAAAAATGTAAAACTGTAAAAAATTTAAAACTGTAAAATTGTATGAATATGAAAGTAATTCATATTATATTATATTGCTATAGATTAGAATTGATAAAATTGGAATCTGCAAGGGTATACAAACTTCGGCGTGCCGAAGTTAGCTTCCTTTCTTGTTAAATATTATGAAAAACATTAAAGCTGTTTTGAATCTCTAATTCCCTTTCGATATACTTACAAACTGCAAGGTACATTACTTCAATCCAACGTAAAAAAACTGATAAAATAGTTTTCGTAGAAACGGAGTTAAACTTGGCTACATTTACGCGGCTATTGATTTTGCTGAAATATTAGACCAAACTTTTTGTACCCATTGCAAGAGCTGAAGTACCAGGAATAAGGGAGTGACACCAACGGTGTACAGGAGGACTATCTTATATTCAGGAAAAATACTGTAGAAATATTATTTATAAATAATTTTCCTTAGGGACTATTGTTATAATGATAGTGGTGTTGCTATCCTATTTTGATTTCTTGGTTACAAATTTAAACACCGAGTTCGAGATCTTTAAAAGACAATTCGAACCAGTAGACGAATGAAGGCACATCACTATGCATAATATATATATCTTTTGCCGATTACTACGTGCCAAGCTCGTTCCGCTCAACAATTAATATCCTCGCAGATTCGAGAAATTCAGGATTCGAGCACACTGCAAGCCAGAAAGGGACCGAACACATGCACATAGAAAAGTAAGAGACGTTAAATAAAAACGTAGAGTAACAGAAGGATAAAAAATGTAATTTAACAGAAACGAGAAGGATTTGATATATTGAATGCATATAAATTTAAGTAAATAGCTTGTAAAATGCATAAATCAAAGCGTTAATGGCAGCTTCTTTTATTACCGCGCTGTCCCCGCTAACCACTGTTCACTGTACACCTAGCAGAGCTCACTGTACACTGCACACTTTGCACCGCCAATTTATCACTTTTCACAAACACTTTTTGCCGACAGCTCTCCGGTTTTTTCTGCTGCCCGGTTCCGGCACTGTTGACACGCTAATTTAAGCGCGGGCAAACAACGTAAATGGTTTGGAGTTGGAATGCCGTTAATAAATCATAAAACAAAACTGAGCGGTTCCAATAATAAAGAACGAAAGAGAACTCTGTATTGCAATGTGATCGAGCATTTGTTTGCAGTGTTGTGTTCTATTTGCGAATTGAAATTCGCATTTTTTCTGTTGCATTGAATTTCTGTGGTATATCGGGTAAGTATATCGAGTAGCTTGTTTGTTGTTTTCGAATACGTATTCGTTTCTGCCATGTTTCATTTGTTTACTTGGTGGTGAAATATGGTGGCGAATGTCCTTGGACTTCGTGACGAATCAAACAAATACCAAATTACTTAAACAAGAATGCATCAAAAACCAAAGTCAAACTATAAATAATCAGTTGTTTTAATGTGAAAACTGCAATAAAGGTGAATTTAAAGGAACGCGCTTCTTCTTGGTTATCGCTTTTATTTGGTTTGGTAGACGCTCACGCCTCACAGTTGGCCTCAGTTTTGGACGGTTTCAATCGGAATTGAACTCCCCAGCACACCAAAACACGTCGAAAACTAAGGTTCATTGTGGACAACACTCTGTTTGGAGATTTGGTTTGATACTCGGATCGTGAGGCACTTTATTTGCACGGCTTGGGGGACTTATTGGTCGATTAGCAATAGAAAAATAATATAAATAATACTGGGCTACCAAATCATGCAAACCGAAACTCAGCTCCCCTGACATGCAACAGCGATCGAGGTCCATAAGGGCTTAAGTTTCAATACTTTACCCTTCCGCAAGCTCATGGAAAGTACTCTGCGATTTTTATCGATAGAACTCACCTGCAATGAAAAGAAAAAACAAATTCATCAGCAAGTCTGGCACATTATCCGCAATTAGGTAGGTTAAACCATAAAACTTGTCCAACTTTTGCAGTATAGCGACCCCACAACAACCGACCGATAAATCTGCACTCTGCACTGGACTGCACTTCCCGGCTACATCTTCGCGGCTGCGAATATTAAAATTTGTTAGCTTTGTGAATTATATACTTTAATAGTGTAGGAGTGTACTAGGTTATTTTCTCGTAAAAGAAAATTTGTTTTATTCAGATATGTAACCTAAAATTGAATAGATTGTATAGAAACGGAATACAAGTGTATATCAATACTATTTTGCTTATATTTAGGTTTTATTAAAAAACATTCTCTATAGAAACATATATTTGTGAATTTTGACGTGGCCACAATTGTCTGACACTAATTTAATTTGCGTAATTTTTATTTTATATTTAAAGTATAATATGAATTCTATTCTGTATTGCTATCCTCCAGATAATATATATGTCAGATCTATTATTATGCCAAGAATTGTGTGTTGTAGTGTTAAAGAAAAATGCCGTCAAAGTATACGTTATTTATTGCTCTTCATGAAATTATTGCAAATGACGTTCTCTTTAATGGAAACAGAAAACTAAGAAAGACGAAGTGTTCAATCATCGAACCAAAATGGAAACCCAGAAAGCAGGCAAGTGTGAGATTCAGGGAGAATTTATAAATTGCCAAGCAGCAAACCACATCTAATGCAGGCACTTAGAGCCGATTAATTAATCAATGCAAATTTTTCGCCGCTTGGCGTTCGGTTGGCTGAAGTTATCGGTTGAGGGCAGCACTCCACACGGCCCCAAGTGCCATCGAGCCTCACCTAATACAGTTCCCCACCACCGGCTTATTCGGCATTCGCAGCACTCAAAAGCCACACAACACTTCTGGCCAAACGAACCCATCCCCGTCCCCTTAGATCGGACTGAATTAAAAAGCGAATTGAATTATACAAATGTGTGTGCCCGGCAAAGAAGCACGGAATGCGAGCTCCGGCTGAAATATGCACGTGGAAAAACCGCACAAGAGGCCACTCTCCGGGTAAGTTGACCGAATTTAATGGGCTTGTTGGGCAGACCTCTTCAGTGATGCCAGTGCGTGCGTTTATGCGATGCCAGATTCAAAAGTCTAATTAATTAAAGAACTCAAAAGCTTAGATCCCATTTCATAATATGGAATTAAAGAAACTTCTCGATTCGGCTCTCACCCTGTGTGTCATCCTCCTCCTCTCTTCCAGAAAATAACTAAGCCAACTAGCAACAAAACTCTAAGTAGCGAACGAGAGAGCTTTTGTTGGGAAGGATCTGAGATGCCAAACCATACAGAGCCTTTTTTTGCGTTCTTAGTAGCGAACGAGAGAGTAATCTGAAGGAAATGCCAAATAATCCAGGCAACTCCGAGAGGCTAAACCTTTGAGATCCTTTTACGAGCTCTGCAAGGAAATCGTCGCAATGGTGTAACATGAATGCATGATATCTTAAAGTCGAATTCCTGAATACGTGAAAATCAACGCATAAACTTGGTAAGTCTGCGTATGGAACTTGCTCATAATTTCAATAGCTTAGAATAATCACTCGGCGGGGTGAGCAGGATATATGGCACACACGCACAAGCTCTAATTAAACAAACATTTTGTAATTTTCGTTGAACGGCAAAACGACGACACGTGGTCCACCGAAGAGAGGCTGGGGCAGGGGCAGTGGCAGAGGGATGCGACAGAGCACAAACCACTTAAGTGCCAAAGCAATTTAAAGCCGAGGCCAAAATGCCAAAACGAATTTACCTCGCAGACAGAGAGGGAGAGGCAGTGGGAGGAGGAGGGGGCGAAGGTAACGCATGACGGCTCTATACTCGAGCTGTGTGTGTGTGCGAGCTCAGCTTACATATGTACTTTGTGTAAATATGTGCCCAGCATATTTTGCAAAAATAAACATTGCCTCAAGCTATAGACCGACTGTGTATAAACAACGCTCCCCTCCCAGCCCGCTTCGCCCAGCGCCCATCACCTTTCACCTTCACCCTGGTCCTGTGTTCCCGATTCTGCCGGGTCAAATTTGCACTGGGCAACCCTGCTGGGACAGACGGCCGTTTATGTATTTTAAATTTATTTGTTTATTTATTAACTGCATTTTATTTATTTCTTCATTTGGGCCGCGGGCTGATGGGTTGATTTCCGGCATTATAACATCCACGGCCCACAGATGGTTCCGCTCCCCGGAAAGGTGCGCCAGTTGACTCAGGGCTGGCAATCAGGTCAAATATCGGCCATCTGCCTTAGAACAGTGGAATGAATAACTCACAGTTATGGGAGTGCCAAGAAAAAGGACTACAGTTAATAAGTTTAAAGCTGGTGCCCACGTATTCTGGACTACATCTTAATAAGACAGCTATGGGCATTGTAATAATAAGATATAAAATATTTTCCAGGTGCTATGCAGTTTACATCAAGTAAATAAGAGATATCTGGTAAATGGACCGTGACATCTTTAAAATATACTTTCTCCTTAATTTACTTCTTTGAGTTGAAGTCCCGGCTTAAGAAACCCCGCAGATCGGTATATGGTCTGTCCGAAAAAGTAATTGCTACTACGCTATATTGCCAACCAAAGGACATCTTTCCTCCTGCCCCCACCACACCACACAAACCAATCAATCAAATTACTCGCAATTATTGCACGGCAACTTCAGTGCAAAAGGCTGACAGCTGTCGTTAAAACAAAACGAGGACCAGAGGGAACGGGACAAGTAAACAAACGGACACAAGGACAATTAAAACAGGGCCAACAGGCATGGCAGAAGGCAGCTTTTGTCCCGTTGCAATAATTATATATGTAAATAAACGGAATACGCATAAAAGTCATCATCAAGTTGGCCCGAATGGCGGCCGGAAAGGAACCTTCGCTGTGGCAGCCCAACTGTACCTAGTGTTTCATAGTGGTTGCTGCAAAGAGTCCTCTGGCCGACGCTGTTTTTAATAACTTGGAAGTCATCAAGGAAATTAAAAATTATTAATAAGGCAAGAACTGGCCCCCATTTGATAGTTTATTGCACTTGCTATTTGCTCCACGACTAGCTGGTAACTTTGCTGACGCTGGGCACTATAATTTTACAGTTATAGCTTTTTAGTGTGCAACTATTTTTCGTGTAAAACTTTTAATGGAATTCAGCAGGACGCAGCTCCCCGGCAAAGAGCAAGCGCCCAACTCCCCCAATTCGATAGTGTGAAGGGAGAAAGCGCATCAAAAAATAGACACCAATTTGTGAGAGGGAGCCGGAGGGGAGCCGGAGTGGCAGTGGGAGTGAGAGTGGGACGAAGCCCGGCAAGGAAGTCATAGTAAAATGAGCGGAAATGAATGGTTTTAAATAACAGCAAATTATGAGTTAAGTTTTCCCAAGTAGAAGCACAAGAAATTGGGCGAGTTGCTGGGGAAAAGTTTTCGGCTCCAGTTGGATGGCTTAATAAATAATTTCTGAGGATGCTTTGAGGATACTTTGGGCAACGAGTTACACTCGAAGCACGGACCTGAGATGCCTTGGTTACCCCAAATATGCTGGGGCAAACGTTGATTACTACCTTGTACAGATTCAGGTTCTTCTTTGAAAATGTGAAATTAATTATCACACGTGTCCTCTGTCGGGACCAGCTATTTGCCACGCCCGAGTCCAGACAGATCTCGTCGGGCTGCAAAAACTTTGGCAAACTAGCTGCAATAACTCAAAAAATAATTTCGATTTCCCCTTCGGATCCCCAGGGAAGTCGGAGAAGTCGGGCAGCAGACAGAGAAAAAGATAGCGGCAGCCTTGCGTTGACGTTGCACAATGCCAAAAACGTCATTTGTCAAATGCAAACAGCTCTAAGAATAAACATCAACGGAAGTAATGCAGCCACAAAATACATAAAACAAGCTGCAGCCAGTACGAGGCCTTGAGAGGAGGGGCAACAGATCTAGTGGACCTGGTGGAGCCCTTCTGGGGCAGGAGGGGCGACAGACAACAGACAACAGACAGTGCAGCTAATTATCAGCAGCCAGAAGAACTCGACAACTCGTTGGCCAATTCAAACACGGTCAGCAAGGGAGGCTTCGAGGGGATGCGCCTGGGTAGGCAAGGAGGTGGGTGCACTTGCAAAAACTAAGAGTATTAATGAATAGCAAACGACTTTGACTTGGCCCTCAGCAGTCCGCCCCTGGAAAGTCCTGTAGAGTGTTTTGGCCCTGTTGAGTAATTTACCCAAAAAGCTGACGATGAAGCTAACGATGGTGAGGTCGCCCCGACGCTGATGATGATGAGGATGATGATGATAATAATAATGGCGATGATGCTGATAATGGAAATGCATCGAGCTCTGCATCCAGCGACATTGGCTATTAATCATCTTTAAACAAAAGACAGGCTCCTGCAACAACTACTCCGACAAGAACAACTAAAACATAAACAACGGGTTAACCCTTTCCGACGTCCCTGCATTATCGTTAAGTAAAAACATATTAAGCACAGTGGGCAGGGTTCTTATTAGGATTTGACGTAAACAAATCCTGTTTAATTTATAAAATAAAGATCAAAAGTTCATTTTATTCTGAGTTCTTGCTCCATTTGTAAACGTATTAAGGCGTGTAAAAATAAAAATGTAAATTTTTAAAAGTAATTTAATTAAAAAAAGCTTTACGCATCTTAAATACTACGATTAACTAAAATACGGAACTTTGGGCGTTTTTCTATAATAATGACGGTAAGTATCACATAGGCTGTCTGTATGGGAACCGATATTTTCAGTTGCCGATTTTTTAGTAATTCAGTCTTAAAGGGAATCCCATATTTGGTTATAGTCGTTATTTCAATGCTAAAGTAATGGCAAAAAGTACCCTAGAGCGAATGTGTTTCAAAAATGGAAGCAAACTCGTTATATTTTATGCGAGCAAAAGGAGCGAAACTGTTTCTGCTGGCAAAATATTGCTTGCATTTGGCATATGGCTAACGTAAGCGCGTTACTCATCTTGAGCTTTAAGGCCTTTGGTTTCGCCCTGCTTGCACCGCTCTCTGGCCCCACTGTAGTTCAATGCGCTCGCCGCCTGCCCGTGAGCACAACAAAAGCAGTCAACAATGACAGACGAGCAAATGGTCTGATGTACGATGGCAGCCTTGCCCCTGCCTTGGCCGGGATGCACCGCTGCCGGTGCCGGTGCGATCCAAGGCAGGGCTGTTCTGGCTGCTGGGGGCTCCGCTCTGCCCTGTTGATATATGTCGCTTGGCTGGCTTGTTTGTTTGTCTCCCCTTCGATGGGGCATCCCATGTTACTTGTCCTTGTCGTCGTCGTCATCGTTTGTCGCATTGTCAAGAAGATGCATGTTGCTTGTCTTGCCAAAAGTGCAGGCCTCCTCTCCGCTTCACTCCCACTTCCATTCCCCTTCTCCTTTCTGTTTCCCTTTCCATTCCCGTCAGGTTCACTCCCTTGGGGCGCCGCATTAAATCAGCAATTGAAACAACATCACTCATGACACGTTTTGGTTGGCCTGATGTCTCGAGCCGAGTGGCTGGGTGGTGATGAGGTGGACGTGGGGAGTGGGAGTGGGTGGTGTCCTGGCAGGAGGGCTGCCATTTTGTGTGTTCGTCGTGCTTAATTTGCGTCCAGCTCAAACACACACTCACGTTGGCGGCCCCCTAAAGTGCATTTAGTTGCAAGCATTTATTGTTTGCGGTCAAATGTGCCGTCCGTTGTCCTCCGCTCCTGCGGCCAGGACGAGGCCCTCATTGTTATAATTCGGTGGAAGTGTGTGTGCCGCAGTGTAGTGCGTATGGGGGGGAGGGGCAGGGGACATATTGCAACGACATAAATGCATAATTAATTTGGCTTTCCCTGCTTCAGGGTCCGGGCTGGCCCTTCCCGACCACAGTCCGCTTCTCACTTTGCACTACTTGAACCCCGGTCAAAGGTCCCCCTGCCACTTCGTGGCTATTAACTGTTAATTAGCCTCGACATGGGAGCTGGGCGCGCGGATATAGAACAAAGATCTGGGCTGTCAGCTCGAAAAGAAGCCGTTTGATTTTCCGCCCATAAATATCCGCCGCAATCGCAGTCTGCTGCCAGGGCCAATTAAATTTTTAGCCGGGTTTGCAGAGGTCCTCCTCAGCCGGGCCACGAGAAATAGCGAAATTTATAGAAATCACAGAGGGCAGAAAATGCTTTATGACTGCACACAGAGCTCATTAGTATCCATAATTTATGACAAACTTCTTTATGTGAAGTGCCAAAGACTGGAACGGAGTCGGCTGCCATTCCCACAAATAACTTCGCCGCAGCAGTCGGGGGCGGGGGCTGCTTCGTAATGCCGGGAACCTCATATAATATTTCCACACTCGCTGGGGCAAGTTGCAAGTGCGTTGCAAATAAATTTTCGTTATGACTCGGGATCGCGCTGTAATCGTTCCATTTAATGGGAAGCACGTGTGAAAACTGCAATTTCCCGGCGCAGACGAGGAGCTGCCAAACTAAAATTACATTCTGCCGGAGCGGAGCGGGGAGAACTGCAGAACTGCAGCTCATTAATGTCGCGGCGACATCTCGCCGGCGAGGTGGATGCGAGTGCGCAAGGGACTCGACCGTCTCCTTGGTCACCTCCTCGATTTCCGCCGGGAGAAGCGCTCATGCAACAGATTCGCCAATGATTTAGCTGCAGCCAGGCGTCAAGTAAATCATAAGCCAGGCAGAACAAGACCCGTGGCCCCCGCCCCGGCAGTCTGCATAATTTATGCGCTTCGCTTTAAAGTGTCACAAGTCGAGGGAGCGCACAACTGTTTTTCAATTAGGGCGGCGCAAATGCAAATTTATGCAAATCCTTGGCCAAAAACTAAGCAACATCGTTCTATGCGGATGTTGCTTAGTTTTTGGCCAGCGGCAGGTCTCCATCGGTCCCATCCCGTTCCCGTTTCCCGTAGTAGTTGAGGGAAGGAGGCGACGCCATTTTGTGTCATTGTTTCTTGCATAATTTGCACCTGGAAGAAGCCGATGGCGAAGTCGAAGCGGAAGCGGAAGCAGGAAACGAAGCGGCATCACAAGATGGCTACCGGGCAAGCCACCGGTACATTTCGCAGTTACTCTTAGTGACGCCACTAAATTAATAAAACGTGAAATTTCCCATTTTAATATTTATGAGACTCCGCGATGTGCCCAACACAATTTGTGTGCCAGGGAAATTGCACAAATACCCAGCTCTCGGGAAAGCAGCTTGTCCTGGCAGCGTTTAAACTATCGAAAATTTTCTGAAAGCTACCTCAAAGTCGGGGACCATTCGAGCAATGCTTCTCTGGAGGCTTCGAGAGGTGGATCAATCATCTTGCCCAGGCCAAGCCTGAACCACAAACGCTTTGGACCGTCAACCAGAAACCTGCCCTTCACCCGACCTCGATTCGCTCTGTGCCATTCGATTCGTCAGCAATGGAAGACAATCTCGGCGAGGGTTAAAAGGAGAATGCCAAACAAAAAAAGGGAATCCAGGAAACTAGAACGAATTCACCTGGCCGGCCTTCAGCGCCATCGTTTTTCATCCACTCTCTTCCATTCCGGCCTGCCTCCGCGCGGATTTCTTTGTGGGCTGTGCCCATTGAGAGATTGAAAGTAAACGTGCGAAAATAAAAAGTCATTCCCACGTCGGCGCCCGAGGCAGTGGCCACCGCCTGGACCTGGCTCCTCGACAAATGCAAGGCATGCACGCAACAAGGCAGAGTTGGCTGGAGAATGGCGCTTGGCAGGAGCAGGGGGATGCTGGTGCCCAACTAAGGGCTTCAAAGTCAGCCCCAAGCTCGGAGGTGCTCAATCCAACAGATTCGCCCCTCTGCGACTCCGACTCCTGCTCCAGCCCGTTCTAGTCTGTGTTATGTTTAATTGAATGCGATTTCATTACGCCGATGCCCCGCCCCGCCCCAGCCGCCTCCTCCATCGTTGAACGGTCGAGCTGGCCTGCACTCGAGGATTCGCAGCCTCGGACCAACGGAAATTGATGCATTATTGTGATTCAGTGATTTTGCTCTTTCCCCAGCTCAGCTGCCAGAGTGACTGCACTTGGGAGAAGAGGAAGTGGGGCTGTGAAGAGTGGGGCACTCGATGGTCCAGTGGGAGCGGTGGAGCGGTGGCTAGGTTGCTCGGTGGCTCGGTGGCTCGGAGGAGTGTCGTGGGTGAGGCACACTGCCCTGTTGATTTTGGCATTTCAATGGGTTTTGTGTGTTGGCGATTCGATCAGGTTATTAAGTGCACACACGCATACAGAGCGGATGGCGAAAGAAAAGCCGGACTCCACCCAGGCCCGCCCATCAATCCGAACGGGGGCATTCAGCTCGCCAGTCGCCACTCGCCATTCGCCATTCAATTGCTTTGTCGTGTCGTTCTATGAGGTGCGAAACTAATTTGCGCCGAAATTAGTTTTCTTTCTCTCGGCACAAAATTGCGCTGCAACCCCAAAAATGGGTGCTGCGTCCGTGCAACGATGCTCCGGTCAGCTCGGGCCAGCCCTGGTAAGCCCTGGTAGCTGTGCGATTGCCGGATTCGCACATTTTTTGCAGCCAGCGCCACATTAATGAGTCGCACATGTCCGGCGAGTGCCGCTGGTCTTGCTGAGCATTTGGATGGGAATTAACGAGGCGTGTGACATCATCGGATGTCAGTGATTAGGGGCATACGTTCAGGGATTTGCCAATAGACGTAAGGCGGGGTGTCGCTAGTTTCTAAACCGAGTCTTAACAGTGGCCTGGTCCATCCAGGTGAAGCAATTTAAATTGTCACATACAATCGACCGGAGGCAGCGAAGCGATCCCCTCATTAATGAAGACACTCCCGTCACAGCTATGGCACAGGAAATCCATACGCTCCCAGCCCAGAAAGAAATCCAAGAACACTCAACTCGGAATCGTAGGCAGACTGTGGGTCCCGCCCCATCTGGAGACAAAGGAAACGGAAGCGACTGAGCACACTTAAGTGAAGCGCGTAATCCGAGCCACACAACAAATGCCACAGCAGCAGCCAGTTATGGAGCGGGCTGGCGGAGGCAGCCAAAGCAGGAGTAGTGAAAATGCTAAGGAGCAAAAAGGATCAACGGCAGCTTTGCACGTTGCCTGAAACCAAATACAAACACACAAATACACACACACCAACCACGAACCTTGGGCTGACCAGCGAGGCGAGACATCCTTGAAGGAAGCGCCGGTTATGTCACTCGCTGGAGGAAGAACTCCTCCGGCAGCGCATGTGACAAGGTTGAGCTGGAAATCATTGCACGGTCACGTGTCCATCATTAATGGCCATTCCCAAGGCACTGGCCCAGCCACCCCGGACTGTCATAAGGCATTTGACTTGGCCCTCGGATCTCCGACTCGTGCATGCAATGGCCGGCTGCTGGCCACACTGACGAAGTGATTACCTAGGAAAGCCCGGAAATATGGCTGCTGATATGTGAAAAGTTTGCCGAGGTTTGCTGGAGTTTCGGCAGAAGCTCCTGGAAATACTGCCAAAACTTTGAAATTAAAGGCAACGACGCAGGAAAGTCTATTTAACTGTAAGACTCCCCGGTCCCAGTCCGATAATCCATAGAATATTTAACAGCTGAAATCTCCCAAGATGGCCTCATTAGCATTCCAAACAATGGGGCTTGTAATCCTGTTCCTCCTCCCCCAGATACCTCCAGCAGTGTGATAGCCCAAAACGAGGTTATAAATGGCACGGGCTATTGTCTCCCCACTAAGACCCCACCCCAGGATTTGGCCAAAAAGGACAAACACTTAATTTCAATTGCTGCAATTAAGAGCAGCCCACACGAGTGGCGAGCGCCCATAAATATGCCTTAAAGAGTTAAACCCAGAGACTGAAAAAAGCGACCCAGACCTCTCCTCCTCACTCACGTGTCTAATTAAGCAGCCCGGCGGGGGCAGGGGCCAAAGGTGGCACACATGTCACCGACGAAGCTGGCCGACCAACTTTTGCCGGATGACCTTTTTTTCTAAATCACTAGCCACAAAAGCCGTGGCTCTCAGGGCCACCGCCACTGCCACTGCCACTGCTACTGACACTGCCATGGCCACAAGGGCCAGACGGCGCTCCCAGTTAGCAGCAGACAGCCACGCCCCCTCCATGGCAGCCATAACCCCTTAGTTGGAGGACTCGCCAGCTCCTGCTGGGCAAATCATTCAACCCTTAAATTGGTACGCAATGTCAGCGATGAATTATCTGCAACCTGCTAAACAAGCGCAAAGAGCCGGCTGCCGGGCAGCCTTTGAGCCATTTACATAACGTTGCTGCCGGGTGGAGTCCGGGGGCAGAGTCGGAGGGATCGGAGCGGGGGAGGAGCTGGACAGAGTAGTGCTGGCAGAGCTCTTGTCAAACGTCGGACGGTGTCAAAGCAGCTCGCGAAGCGGCTATAAATCACAAGCCAGCCCGGTCCGATACTGCAACCCGAAAAGCGGAAGGTTTAAAGCGGGACTAGGACGAAGGGGTCGGACGAAATGGCTTTAAGGTTCATTGAACTTGACGGGGCTTGAAGCTTAAAGCCGCTGCCGCCCATATCGATTAAAAGGCGATGCATGGGCCACATTGGCTCTAATTTACTGATTTTGGCCTCGACCTCACTTCTCCTTGGTCGAGAGGTCGAGGAGCAGGGGTGAGTTTTCCAGGGCTGGGGAAAGCAGTTGCGGTGTCGGACTCAACTCAAGTGTAAAATTAAAACTCGAGCAATGAAAAATCATCAACGTCAGACCCACGCCCACTCTCACAGACGTTCGTAGGGGAATACGAAAATATAAAAACAGTGGCAAAAATACTCCTTAGCTACTAGCTGGGGTAGGAAATGGCCGGGACAATATGTCTGGTGACCGAGTACTGGGGGGACAAAATATGAGCTACAAAAACGCCAAACGATCAAAGGCAGCCCACCAGCTGCGGGCGTCTCAGCCATCAGGCATCCTGCCATTCTGCCATCCTGCCACGCCCCCGCAACGCTTGATGAATGGTGAAAAGGGGACATAGTCAAGTCGAGGAGTCCAGGAGACGGGCAGACGATGACAATGTCAATGCCGACATCGAAACCGGGAAATTGCTGCGGGTCTTTGCCAATTTTATCTGCTCCCCGAATTCGCAGCCCCCTTTCTGCCCTCCCATTCCGCATTTCGCATTTATTGATAATTTTTTAGGGCAGCCGACACGGTGGCTCGGGGGAAATCGAGAAATCCATGCCTAATTGAGACGATTAGTGGGCCGACTCCGCAGAAAGTGTCGTGTCAGGCAACCTCTGACAGGAGAGCGTCGTGTAATTTGTAAACTAAATTGCGCCTTGCCGGGCGGGTTCCTCCCTCCGGGGAGATCTAGATCCTGGAAGTGCCAGCAGGCTTCAGCCTGTCATTGACATATTGAACATCATCACAAAAATATTAACTGTTCATTGACAGTTGCCTCCTTGCCCTGCTCGGCGCCGCCTGTCAACAGTTCCTCCCTCCAGCACTGGTCGTCGTCCGTAAAAAGTTGAGAAATTGCGCTAATAAAATTTAAGTCTCGGCTTTCATCCTTCGCTTTTTACTTACTCCGCCTCCTGACAGACAACCGAGGATGGACAGCGACAAGTGGAATCGAATCTGTCCGGACAACAATTTAATGAAACGTTAAATTGCTGACCAGTCGGTGATCGGAAGTCTATGTGTCACAGGATGCGATAAGTGGGGGCTCAGGCCCGGAAACAGGTCCGGTTTCCATTGACAACTACTTAGCCAACAGTGCCAGATGCAGGCACCAAATGCAAACCATTTCACCCACCAAAACTTAATTAATCCGCCCAGCTTTCGTCTTTATGCCGTGTTTTCAGCACTCCCTCCCGTCGCTACTTTTTTAGGCAAGGGAAAATGTCAATAACACGAAACCCGCGGCTCAAGCCGAGGCAAACGGCAGAAAAATATGCGGAAACTAAAGCGGACTGGAAGACGCAAAGTTTCGCTGTCGCTGTCGTCGCCGTCGCTGGCGAGGATATTACAAAATCCATTAAAATTCTATTTCCTGCCATCAAACTGCCCAAAGTTAAATAAAGCGCAGCTAGAGACCGGTTAGTGGGCAGTGAATGGCGGGCAACCGAAATAATAATAATAAACGACAAACAGCCAGCCAGAAAACAAACAAGTGGCAAAAGTTTTCGCTTCTTCTCGATTTTGGCTGTTGACAAAATGGCACGAGGACTGTGCCGGAGCTCTCCGGCTCGCAAAGGTCCTTGAGCCGGAGCTTGAGCCACTTGGCGATGCAGTCGACAAGGGCTGACTGCATTTTAAAGCAGCAGCTTCCGAGGTAATACGAACGAAACTAATAAGCCCATGGAGTGGTCTGGCCCGCCCCGAAGCATTATGGAGGTATAAGGCGCAGTTAATAAAGTTGCAAGTGGTCTTTCAGTCTGGCTCCGAGTCCTGGCGATCCGGACACGGACCCGGATCGGGATCCGCTTGACTTCGCTCTGCGGGCGCAGCATCGTCGCTTATTAATCCCGCGTGCAAATCCCGCCCAGGAGCTGCAGTGGTGTGGCGGCCATAATGCCAAGCCAAGCATCAATAAATGTTCAACAACCTCGCAACAGGAGTGGGGCGGAGCGGACGCAGTTGAGCAAATAAAGCATAGTTTAGAACATAATGAAGGCAGCTTAACTTGGCTAAAATGAGCTGCTGAGCACGACCTCTCCGTATTTTGCTGTTGTTTGCAGTTAGCCCCCAGCTCAGGCCCGCCCGCGAGTGCATGCGTTTGGCATAATTTCCATCGCCATTCGGTGCGGTGTTGCAGACTTTCTTTTTTCGCCAGAGCACATGGGATTTATGTTTTAATTTTCGCGGATTTGAGCGCATAATTAAAAAATGCTCCTTTGGCCGGAGCGTCGCAGAGTTATTGCCGAGCGTTTCAGAATTTATGGGAAGCAATAAGCAGCTCATAATGAGGCAGCTAAATCGCTTTCCAACCCAATAATTCCGCGCTCCGCACTCCAGAAAGGTTCCCACTCGCGGCAATCACCAAACAAATTCAATTTGCAATAAATTCGCCAGCAAATACGTGCTTTTTGAGTAAATTCTGCATCAATTATGGACGAGGACAACGACGGCCCTTCTGGAAAAGCTGGAAAAGCGCTCGGTTCACTTTGGCGCGTAATTGTTGTGAAAATTGTTTTCAATTGTCGCTCTCGTCGATTCTGTCGCAGGCTTATTTGCGCAATACTCGTAACTTATTCAAAGGCAACTAAATGTTTCCGATTGATTTCATCCCTCTGGAGTGGGCGGGATAGTTCCTGAAGGAGAGCCTCTCCCGGCTGGGATCGATCCCCAGCCCTTCCCTGGCTATTTCAATTATGCAATTCTCAGCATTCATTCGCATAAGCACACACATTACTCAATATGAAGGGCCCGCTTATCCCCCTCTGCATTTATTGTTTTACTGCGAAAATAAAGGAAAGAGGACTGCAGAAGGAGACGAAGATGGAGCCGTATGGATAACAAACAACAAAAACGGAATCCTTCCGAGTAACTGTTGAAATGAATTAAAAACATGCGCCATCTGCAATTTGTTACGACAACGAAGGACACGGATGGGCAAAGGGAGGGGTAGGACTGGGAGCTGGAAGCTGGGAACTGGGAGCCTGCATCCTGCATCCTACCCCATCTCTTCCTCCCTTGGTTCTGCCACGGTTTTTGGGCTGGGTTCAGCCGCTTCTCCCCGGCCGAGTCCAGACTGGAAAAACTGCAATAATGTTGGATTACGTGTGGAAATTACTTAAAAAGATTTTCAATTGTTCCCGGAGGGAGCTGCATGGGAGATGGGCAACGGCTGCTGTTTATTTTCGGCTGCCCGAAAGAAAAGTTGCCCAAGACTGCAGAAATAATGAACTTTTGTTGCGACAAACTATGAATTTATGGCCGCAGCCAAACCAGCTGCCCGACCGGCTGCAGGACACACTTGGAGGGAATTTATTGACCGAACAGGCAATTACAGTCGAACACCGGATCTTCTGCTCGAGATCACCTAAGGGATCGCTACCACCGAGTGAATTTTCAATCCCATCTCAATATAGGTAACCGAAGGTCCCCCTGTCTAGAAAGGGGAGTGGATGAGGCCAATTAATATTTATTGTCCAGGAGAGGGACAGACCTCCCAGCTGCCTAGCTCATCTACATTCACTCACTCCGCTCAGTTAGCCGCCCTGTTAATTACGCTTAACTAGCGCCATTGCCGGTGGAGCTGAGACTGCAGGCGAATCCAGTTAAGAAGCGAAAATTAAACATGCGGAGCTCGGGGATACAAAATGGAGCCTCAGGATATCCATTGGTCCGACCAAAAGTTACCCATTATAATGGTTTTGCTCGTTATAAAACCTTAACGAATCGTTAGCCTTTCCTTGCCCAGCTGTTCTTAAACTAAGTAAAAGATCAAGTGAAATTTGGAAGAATAAATACCAGCCCTAGGGAGGCATATACACATTCAAAACACCCCTAAAAATCCCGACTTCAGGGTACCAACAGACACCGGAAAAGCCCAAGAAGCTGCTACATAAACTTAGACACGTCGAAAACAATGAACCCATGAGACAGCCAAATGACACTTAATTTTTCAAAATAGTCGACGACACCTCTTACCTGACGCCTGCGGGTCCCTGGAGAGACTTCGGGTCGTCTCCAGCCGAGTGTTATCCTGTCGCCCAGCGCAATTTGTCGCCCAAGTAATTAGTAAGATTTAAATTGCTTCCAGCTACCTTGCCGCTCTCCTCCGCTCGCTCGACTTTATTCACATGTTTCTCCGCGGCAGTTGTATTAAACACATTAAATGCTTGTCGCTCCTAACTTTTGTCTAAGCGTTTCAATTAATTTTCATAGTCGCAACATTTCCTTCTTTTTATCCTGCCGCAGTCCCACGTTCTTCCCTGATTCGCCTGTGCCATCTCTAGGCCAGTAATTAGTTGTCGCTATGTGGCGCTACCTTCTTCGAGTAAATTCGCTTTCAGCAACAATACTTGTCGACAATCGCGTCCTTCGAGGATGGGGGAGGTGGAATGGGCGAGGGCGTGGCCCGTCGCGTAATGCGAAACAAACGCTACAAATTAGCACAAATTGGATTTTAATTACAATAAATGTAATGTCTCTTTCAAGTCAGACAGCTTAAAATAAGAAATAAAATCCCACAAGTGAACATAGCTTAAAGAATTTGTATACCTTTGTACGGATTCTCACTACTATATAAGTTGGAAGAGGTCGGATTAGACAACTATATCGTTTACCTGACATAAAAGCAATCGGAAAATTTTTGTTCAAAATTATTAATTTTCCAGCTTTTAGCATGTATATTAAATAATCTACTCAGGGATATACGCTTTGTAGATTACCTCAAAATTTGTATTTAAATTTAGTTGAAATGGGAAGACTATATCATTAGTTGCCATAGGAATGATCGGTAAGATAAAGATAAATTTCAAAATGAAATACCATATGTTTTAAAACAAATTTTTTCATAGCAAAAATTGATTTTTTCTCTTTGTTTCCCTATAAGAAGGCCGTTTAATTTATTTGATTAACTCAAGTATATAAAAAGTTATGACTTTTGCAACATAAAATAAGAAATTGAGCAATTGTGCGTCGTTAGTTGCTCTTCTTTGTTGCTAGCTCCAATTTTGATTTCCTCTCTCATCATCATTTGCCCTCTTTTATTTATTTTTTTTTTTTAATTTTAATTTAATTTTTAATTTAAGGAAATTAATTTATGATACTGAATTTCCTGTAGCTTTTTGACAGATCATTAGATCATTATAGAAAGTAGGAATAAATTCTTACGAATACTTTTTTTCAAAAGTAAGTACAATTTGACAAGGGCAATACGGAAATGAGCTCTGCCTTCCACAAGTGAGATTGCAAGTGCGCAACATATTAACCATCTGGCGGGGAATGTGCCCCAGAAGAAGGGATAGGAATCGATGACGTAGGACACACACACGTGCCTCCTGCAGCTAAGCAAATACAATCAGAGCCTGTTTACAGGGGTTTTTGTTTTAACGTGCCACGTGCTTGTGTGCAAATATTTTCCTAATCTGAGCTCTGCACTTGCCCTTCTCAAGGGTTAATGGCAAGTGGACCGCAGGAACTGCGTCCTTAATAATTGATGCCTACATATTGGGCTTCTTAAAATTTGAGCGCTTGCGGTGCCAGCCTTCAATTAGGAATCCTACAGGGACCCTTTGCCGTCACTTTAATGAACTGCCAAGATACCCTTGGACCCAGGGGAAGAAGGCACCGGGCGCGGACTGCTTTCAATTTGGTTTTAATTGAAAGCGCGTTTAATTAGTAAAACTTACTTTGCCCGATTTCATGTTCGGCGAAAATGCTGCGCTAATTTGTCCATTAATTTGCCAAATTGCACATTCGCTTTCATAAATGCACAAGCAGAGGCCATGTGCGGAATGCATGAACGTTTCGCATGAAATGTTGATTTGGGCCAAATCGCCGGCCTTGATGTCGAAGCTGTCGCAAATGTCGAGGTTCCCGCCGCACACTTGTCAAAAATCCAATTAGGCGACGCTCTCGACATTTGCCAATTTGGCCGTGATGAGTGGGAAAATATTTTCCAATTTAAAGATCCAATTAATACGAGATTGGGGTTCATTAGAGATTAGTATAATGATAGATCACTGTGACTTTTGCTACAATTATAAGTGTAACCTAGTTGTCCACAATGTACCAAAGAGGCTACAGTTAATCTGGCATCGCAGAAAAACAGTCCTCCTAAAATCGGTTTGTAAACTTAGTTTTCAAAGCTTCGCTTTCATTGAATATTAATGTACGATTGCGAAATTATTAACAGGGCCTTGGGTAGGCGAAGCGACCTACTTTTCCGACATTTTTCCGCATCCGAGGTTTCAAAAGAAGCGCGGACGGTTGCCAACTACCAGAAAAGATACAAATTGCGCAATTGCCAGGCGCCGTTAAAATATTTAACTGTGACTGGAGGGAAGGAAGTACGGGCCAGTGGAATCGACGAAATGCCAGAACGTGCTAAATGGGCAAAAAGAAAGTTGCAATCAAAGGCAAAAATGCAAGATGTAAGCCCGGGAAGTGGCGACGAATGGGTGGGGGAAAGTCCGTGCCTCGTGTCGTCTGTCTATCATTTGGTCAATCAGAGGCAGTGGCGGTGCCACGCCCCTGCCCTCCCACCAGCGAGCCCAGCGGAGCAGCTAAATGTTAAACGCAATTGCTCAAATCGTCTTGGCGGGATCGGGAATGACGCAGAGCTTGGCTCTGGGACAGAGGCGGGGGGCGGGCGGCGGGCTGGTCTGCAGATGATTTGGTGGCATGGCGCGTGTCCAACGAAATGCTGTCATTTGCCAAAAGCTGCTGCAAAGTCGCCGGGATCTGGGCTTCTGTCTCTGCGAATTCAACTTCTTTCGGCTTCTTTAGCTTCGTTTTGGCCATAAACTTTGCTTACGTGACAACTTTAGTTTATATCTTAGCGCGGTGCAGCAGCAGCAGCCGGCAGAACTCTTTCAGAACCCGACAAGACTCCGGACTCCTGAGGAGTGCTGAGCGCCGGAGGGGAACCAGCAATTTGCACCAATGAGCCTCGGCATAGGCAGATCCTCCCGACCCTGCCGTATCCGTAGCCGGGGTCCGGCCCGACGTATCCCACACCACTTAGCCGGAACAGTGCTATCCCATATGCGGATGGCAGGCCAGCCTGCCCGGGGTGTTCAATGTCACATTAGCATGGCAGGGATAACTGCTCCACCGCACTCACCCTCGATCCTATGACGGAGCCCCTCTGACGGGGCCCATCTGCCCTGCCTGTCCTCGAGGATGAGCAAACAGAGCTGCTGCGAATGGGGAAGAAGCGCTTGTATAACCTAGATTTGTTGTGACATAAAATTATTACGAAAAATGGTTATTACCCCGTTTACGTTTGAGTGAACGCATTTGTACGTGTTGACAATTTGTTAGCTTAGATAATGGTACAAGCAGCTACGGAATGGACCACGGATGCCTGGCGGGGAAGTCATCATCTAGCTGTGTGTGCCTTTAATGTTTGTGTTCGCCTTGCCTTCCTGTGCCCTTTTTTCTCCTGGCAATTTCTGAAAATTTTACTTCGCAAAGATTTTTGCAAGGGTTAGACGCACACACACACTTACACACACACATGCTCAGTGGGTGTGACAGTTGGTCTGTGCGTGTCACCGGGCTGTCATTTTGCTGGCCACGCCCCGGCCCATTCCCCGAACCGCTTCCGTTCCCCGCTGGCAGTCTGACATGTTGGAATTTTAAAATTCTTCCGTCGCACTGCGGGGTCATGGAAATTGTCAAAGTTTTAAAGCTGCCCCAGTTCTCCGCCTTCCCGATGCCAGCTGTTGCCAGCGTTTAGCCTCAATTCCAATCTCAATCCCAAACCAAGTCCAGATCCCCATTCGAGTCCCCGAATCCGAGTCACAGATCCCAGAATCCCAGCTCCTGGGCGCCAATTTTATTGTCACGCTGATTGTCACAATCAGTGGTATTTGCCTTTGACCAGAGCTGAGCTTCATTGTTTGAAATTCTTTGGGGCAAGGCCTCCCCCTTCGCCAGCCCCAAATTGGCAGCATTTGTGCAGCAGCTTTCGTTCTTTTCCCCGTTCGTGCTTCAAGTTTTTAAATAAATTTGGTTATGGTTATGCGGACTGCGGTGGTGGGCCCTGAAAAGACAGAAGTGCAATGAGAGCTAACCCAAATCTGTTGTGAAACGAATCGAGTTTAATTGGCGGTTAGGTCTCCCCCTCTACCACAGCCGGACTGTGGACTTCGGTGCACTTTAATGAGTTTTCCGATCGCCAAAAGCGGACTCGGTCGGCATGAGGAAAAGTTTCAAGGGCCCGTTTCGATTTCATCCCAACAAGAATGCCACGGAAAGTTATCCTGCAACGGAAAGAAGATAGACAGAGCGTGGCAAGGCGGCTGCTCTGTCCCGCGGGCTTCGAATTAATGTCAAATTATACTTCAAAATGCGTGCAAATTTTACGCGCGATTTGAAATGAAAATTATACCGGAGGAAAAAACAGACAGAGGAAACCGTAGCATCAGCAGCAACAACAATGCTACAAATTATAAACCCCCAGGGGGCCACCGAGTGGAATTTGGGGGAGGCTGCGGGGATCCTGTCAGTTCGCCGCCGACTCCGCTCATCACACAGCATTTTTTGCTGGCCTTAGGCCAACTTTGGGGCAACAGAAACAGAGTTTCCCGGGCCCAGTCCGCAATGAAAGCCCTCCTGCAGCCATGTTGGGACCGGCGGCCGTGTGGGACTGGGAGCGTGCAGTTTTTAAAGTGCTGCCAGTTTTGAAGCTGCTCTCATTTTTTCTCGACTTTGCCAGCTTCAGCCACTTTTTGTTTCGCTATTATTTGTTTCATTATTATCCGGACAAGGGCTGCTCCCGCCTCCTCTCCCGCCCCCGACGGGAGCCCTGCGGGCTTGTTGTCATTGGTAATGTGCAGGCAAATTTGCCGTCACTTTGCCTTCCCTGCTTTGTATGTTGTTCAGTGTAGTCAAGTGTAAATCTGCGTGTCGCCCATTCGTTTGCTTGGCTGCGTGGGTGTGGCTGTGTGTGCTCCTGCAAGTGTTTCTGCACTTGTTGTGTCTAGCCGCTGATTAGGCTCCCGGCAGAGCAACAGTCATCGACGGGCTTCGCTGGGACGCAATTAAGGATCGCAACTTTTTCATAATACTTATATATATGTATATATTGAAATTAACAACTATTTTTTTGACTGGATTTATTCGATTGTTTTTTATATTCCCCTGTACACATATTTTGTCAAATTTTAATTATAACAAGGAAAGGATTAAAAATAAGAGCATGCCCTCGGTCACTCTGTCTTATCATACTCAAATTTATAAAAATAAAACTAAAATTAAATAGAGCGGAAGACAAAAGAAAATGTTGACAAATGTTGACTATTGCTAGGAACGTTTTGCCAAAAACCATAGGTATTTCCAACACAAATGAAAGTTGTTTATTGTCTATTAACTGTTAACCATGTTAATTATCCGACGTGCGCCACAAAGTCTTTAATTATCACTGAATCGCCACATTGGAAAGAAGTTCAATCTGATTTTGAGTATATGACAAAAACTGAATATTTAAAAATTAAATATCAATAGGTTTGAAACTTTGGAAAGAAGCCCAAGAACTCTAGAGTAAAATTCCTATAATAAGATTGTTCAACTTTACTGGCTATATGTCATGACGCTTCAGCTGTTATTACTAATAATGAGTACAGTATATTTAAATACTAATAATAATTAAAAGTTCAACTAACTAATAGTAGTTTTTAGTTAACTGATACCTTTGGTATCTGAAAGCAGATTTTTGTAGTTAAACTAGTCAAGCAATTAAAATAATCGCAAGAAAAGCCAATAGCTCGTTGTCTTGATAATAATCCGAATGAAAAGCTAACAAAAATTGAATTTGCAATGAGCCGGGAAAACTCAGGGAAGCCAGCTAAGATGCCTCAATCCCGGCGGCAGGACTGGCGGGGAGGTACGTTGAATGACAGCGATGTCCCAAAACGAAGACATTCGAGAAGCATCAGCACGGAGGATAATGCTCGGGTCCTGCGGAGCAAGCCAGCGTGTGAGTGGGTCCCTGTCTATTCTGTGTGTGTGAGCGGTTAGCAAAGCTGCAAATGCGCTTTCAGTTGATTAAATTAAATCGCTAAAGCAGCAGTGGCTATGAAAAATGCAGCTGGAGACAGCCCCTGCCCCCTCCGCGGCTCCATCATCATCCTTTTGGGAGCGAGTGGGCGTGGCCGGGCCAGGGCACTCAGCGTAATGGCGACAAAAGGCGAAAGGAGGAATACCACAAAGTATTTACCTTTTTCTTTTCGCTCAAGGAAGACATAAGCCAAGCAAAAGCGATTGCTTGAGCGGGATCCACCTGCCATCCGATTGCCCACGCATATGTGAACGCATACGGAAATAACATTTCCCTCACGGCTACCCTTTTCGTTTTCGCCGGGTTCCCTACCTTCTATTCCAGCTCGATTTCATGCTTGTGTCCTCTTAGAGAGAGTGCCTTACTTTTGCTCCTATTACTCATAAATCTTGGGGGAAATGCAAGTTCCAATAAACTTCTGACTCCAAACCCCGCTCCATAGTCTTCTTCAAATTTTTAGGTCAAACCTCACAAGATTTCAATTGATTATTAGACTGACAATCGATAGACTGAACAATTAATATAAGTAGAAACAGACAGATGGACAGGTCTCTTCGGCTGTTGATGCCTAACACAAAAACCGATACCTGAAAAATCGGATATTCTTATAAATATTAATTTTCTACGTTTAAATAAATTTCGTATCGTAGATTATATATGTCCAAACAAAGATTATATATTTACCGTGGATTATATATATACCGCTCCGTTTAAAAGATATTACAGTTCAATTTTTATTATACCCTTACAGGGTATTATAATTTTAGTCAAAAGTTTGCAACGCAGTGAAGGAGTCATCTCCGACCCTATAAAATATATATATATTCTTAATCAGCATCAACAGCCGAGTCGATCTAGCCATGTCCGTCTGTCCGTCCGTCTGTCCGATTATACGGAAACTAGTCCCTGTTTCAAATTTTTAGATTTAATTTTTTTAAAATCGGATATATGATATATAGCTGCCATAGGAACGGTCGGGAAAGTTTTAGAAAAAAATATTATAACGTTGTACGTTTTCGACATAATTTCTTCTACTTTAAGATACAAGTATTTCATATTTATTCAGAATTTTGTTGTAAATTTGATAAGAATTAGACTACTATATTATATAGCTGTCATACAAATGATCGGTAAATGTTGAGGTAAATTTATTTTATTTATTTATTTATTTATATAAAGCTACCGAGATGCTTTAAAGCAAATGATAACTTGTTGGAAAGAGCAATAGCTGCTTCGGCCTTCCGCTCATCTGTGTTATTACATATGTTGAGGTGTTAGTATAATATTGTTATAAATTAAATTTTGTGTATGAGGTTGGTTTTATGAAGAAAGAAGAGCATTTTGTTTGAGTTAGTTGTTGTTGGATTTGCTAGGAGATGGACAGGGTTTTCGTTGGAAAAGAATATAGATCTTATTAGGGAAAGTGCAATGCAGTCTATTAGAATATGTTGGATGTCTATCGTTGAGGTATTGCAAAAGGGGCAGGTGCTTGTTAGGGAATTATTCATGTAATGGGCATTTGTAGCTTGCGTGTGTCCTAGGCGTAGTCTATTAATAATAATTTGTTGTTGTCTATTGAGATTTTGCGGATTTAAGAGAAAAATTTGTTGGGGTGTTTAGTGATATCTATATACCAATGGCTAGTTTGTCTTTGTAATTTTTCAAGTTTGTCAGTATAATATTTGTTAAGGTGTTGTGTGATGTCTTTGGTGTTGAAGTTGTCTGTGAATATTAGGGGATATTTGTGCGTGTTCTTTGCTGCTGTGTCT